>LTAE01012267.1:0-14065 GCA_001647135.1 Pontederia paniculata | reverse complement strand
CGTCCGAAGGTGAGCGGTGGATGACCGAAGCACGAGACAAAAATTTAATTGGAGACTTCACCAGAGCAGCGGTCGACCGAGGCAGGAGCAGCGGGCGACCGAGGGGTAGGTGAAGGGTACTGTACTTGCATTAACGACTAGTTTTCTGAGTGAGGGAAATAGGTCGTTAGTGCAGAGTATATATTGTAATCCCAAGAGTCTTGGGAAATAACTTTGGCAAATTAGCTAGTGAGAGCTTGAGCGAAAGAAAGCCTTTGTTTCCCTTCTGTGATTCGAGTGAAGAATTCAGGATAGAAAGGAGTGAGAGTTCGTGAGCGAACTGTAAGAGGTTGTCTCCTTGTCCTCTAGAAAAGAAAGGAAAAAGTTGTAAGGGATCTTTCGCCCTTGAAGAAGGAGTTCAGTGATCTTCAGAGGTCTCAAGTTTGAGAAGACCGGAGTGGGGACGTAGGCAAGGAGTTCGGCCGAATCTCATCAACAAACTTTGGTGTTTGTTCGCTTGTTTGTTATTCTGCTTCCTATTTCTTCTACTTATTCATATTTGTATGTGTATGCTTCCACTAATCTAACTAAGCTAATTTTGTCAAAGTAGAAAAAAATTTAATGCACCTATTCACCCCTCCTCTTGATGCCATCTAGATCCTACAATCTGGTAAGCCTATATCATCGTCCTGAATTCAAGGATGATCTTATTTTAAGAGGTTTATAATGTAATAATCTTAATTTATAAAAAAACCAATATTTAATTAAATAAGTAAAATTTTATTAGTTGGATTCTCAATTAAATAAATAAATAGAGTTTGAGTTAAATTAAAACTCGGAAAACACTAGGAACACCTCTATAAATAAACCATAAGACAAGCAAGGGAAAGCCTCATAATTTTATTTTCACTCCCCAAAGCCTTAGCCACCAGGTTGCTCCCCTTCTTTCCTCTCCCACCGGGTGCTTAGTTAAGAGCATTCTCTCCCATGGTTCTCTCTCTCTCTCCTCTTCTATCCTCTTACTTTAAAACTATGCCAAACCATAGGAGAACGTGAAGGAGATTTGCACCAACACATAGAGTGAGGAAGAGAAGATGAAGATTAAAGTAGAACGAATCTTGAATGATTTTACGAAATTTGATATATAAATAGGCGAATCCTTTTAAATAAATTTGCTCATGTCAAATAAATTTTCTGCTAGGGTTCATATTGATAATAATTATTAAGATAATGATTAGATAGTTTAATGACTAGACGGATAAGTAATTCGACCATAATCATGATTCCTTGGATCTTGACAGTCGTGCAACAATGTTTCATGACCGTGATGGCACCAGTCATGGTCCCGATAATGAAGAGAACATCTTCATGATCGTTAACTTTAGGAGCACGAGCCATGAAGATAGTATTCACGCATATGGAAGAAAGGGACTTACAGTCACTGCCGTGAAGACAAGATTCACGACTGTGAACCTAAGATCACGGGCTGTGAAGAATTGGTTCACGCCCGCAAATGAGACGAAGATATAAGAGGCATCTACGGTCACGGATGTGAAAGAAGCCTCACGCCCGTGAACTCCGGGTTCACGACCGTGAAGGGGACCTCGGACCGTTATTTGATTAGTCAAGTATAATGGGGAATAATACATCAAATTTTAAAATATTTAACTCTTTCATAACAATGCAGAAGTCTTAAATCACATGTAAATCTTCAAGGTCTCCAAACATACTAAATCATGACAAGATGTAAATCGACATCTCACAACTCGATAAGATCCAAACAAATGAGATTAAGGGTAGTTTATTTTGATGTAAATTGCAATCCAGAATGTAAATAGTTGTAATTGAAAATTCTGTGAGGAATTATATTTACATGAGTTAATTTGGATAGATGTAAATGAAATCCTAAAAAATGAATTACATTGTTTGGTTAAAGTTAAGAATTTGATGTAAGTGTTTAATTAGAATAAAAATAGTGTAAACAAATCTATTTTTTAATAACATATATTATTTTTTAATTCATCTTATTTAAGTATATTTTTATTTTAATATTTATTTTTTATCAATATATTCTAAATAATATTTTATTTGCTATTATGATATTTATTTAGATTAATTTTATTTATGTTATATATCATTTCTCATATCTATTAACTTTAAAATTAATTCATTTAATACTTTATTCATTTAATTAATTCTTTTATTTTTGTTATCTTTTTTTAATTCTAAATATATTTTATGTTCATCCATTATTTTTAGTTAATTAATATATATATATATATACTTTTATTATTTGTTTTAATTTATTTATTAATAGTATTTAAGTTTATTATGCTAGTTTAGTATATTAATTTTTGGCATTTTTCAATTAAACTCAAAATCTAGCATTCTCTCTCCTTATTAGTTTAGTGGACCCCACAACCTATCTCAAAGTGTTTCCTTTTCCATTGCAATCCAATTTCATATTAACTGTAGTACCCAAAAAATACTTTTATAGTAAATTAAAAATCTTGGCACTTGGAAAGTGAATTTACTATAAAATAATTTACATATAATGACTTATACTACTAACCAAACTTGCCTAATTAATGCCCATAACCATGGCAAACTTCATTCATCATGAGTAATAATCGCCGCACATGCCACTAACAATCATATCTTCATAGATCAACCATTTGTATGATTCAATACATGGAGACAACTCTTTCGAGAGATATAAAACATAATATGTTAGGTAATAAGTAAATATGAAATTCATGATATTATATAGTATGAAAATACTTAAGGGTATATAATAGGAATTCATATTCAATGAACCCTGTCATTGTACAATGCAATTGATGCATGCATTTTATAACATATTTTATGGTCTGCATTAAGCATGATTTGTAGTCATTTTGGCATTGTATGCATCTATTTTAAACTTTATTTGTTCATATTATTTCAAGTCCGAAATCTACTATTGTTTGGTGTTTATTTTGTAGGAAATCAGCTGGGAAGCGAAGGAAAGGCTTAAATGGACCCAATATCGCAAAAGAGCTTATTTAAGAAAGGAGATTACAATTCAAGGAGCCATCATGGGTCGTGATAGACCATTACGGGCAGTGATGAAGTAAGATCAGCTGCATTGAAGGCCATCATGAGCCGTTACACAAAGTCACAACCTGTCCAACGAGCAATATGATTTGCACCCAGTGCATTACGGGCCGTGATGGAGCATACGAGCCGTAAAGACAGAAGTCATGACCACAGTAGCTGATATAATGATCCAGGCAATGACCCAGTTCAGAACATCCAGATCATTAGGGGTCGTAACAAGACATTTCAGGCCGTTATACAGTATTTCACGAAGCATAATTGGAAGTCATGGCTTGGACTGCGGGGACCATCTACTATGAAGTTTATCATTATGGGCCGTAAAGGAGATCATGAGCCATAAGAAGAGAAGATCACTTGGACAATACCAGACCAACATATGAGTTACAGGACGTGATAACTCATCACGGCCATGATGACTTGAGCTGATATGAAGAGCCGTACACTTACCGACCGTGAGAATTCATTACGGGTTGGGAGACAGTTACGAAGTTGATGCTTTTGAAGGATTTGATATAATTTGACAGCCAGAGAGATTCCTATGTTATATAGGCTTTAGAGATTTGATTGCAAGATACTTTTCAAGATTTGAAAGGATTCTTATGGGATTTTCATCACAACCATTGACCGGGAGACAAATTTGATAGGAAGGCTCACATGCAAGTATCACCTCCAACTCTATGAAACCCTAATCTAGAGAAGGGTATAAAAAGACTTCAACTTCAACATGAGAAGACATGCTAGGAGCTGTCAACCAGAGCAAGAACGCCAAGAACGAAGGACTATTCCGAAGGATTGCCGGAACGTAGTTGGGTCCAATACACTCATTAAGAAGATTGCCCAATGCCTTTTCGTCATTTGGAAGAGTAATATTTTGTCTAACTTTGTTGGGACGAATTATATGATGTATTAAAGATAATGTATTTTGTATATTTTGTATATTAGTTTTCCTCTTTGATAGGATTGACATTGCAAAACTTGTATAGTTTTCGAGATTTTTATTTAAATTGTTTCTTTCAGAACACGATTGCTTAAGATTCCTGATTCTACTATATTGATCATTAACTGTGTAGTGTGTTCAATTTATTTGTAGTTCATATCTTGCGATTCTGATCCGTTAAGGATGTTATTGTTTGTGGTACGTCAGGTCAACCCGTTAAGGGTGATTTGATAGTTTAGGGATACATACTATTGCATATTGTGTTAATTTCCTGAGAGTAGATCTGTTAAGGAGTAGTATCTGGATTGTTTAGTATAAGATAGTTGAATTACCCGTTAAGGGAATTCATAACTTAACTCCTTAACCATCTGAAGGTTCAAGAGATGATTGTCATGTCGTATTCGTCTCCTGTGTAGAATTCTAAGTGTTCATTCTAATATTTGTTGTCGTCCATGCCCTAGTCATCATCCATTATCATTGTAATTAACCATTTTAAGAAATTCTATTTTCGAAAGAAACACCAATCTTTAATTGTATGATCGTCTCCTATTAAACTCTGAGATTAGATAGTTAACTTTAGTTCCTCGTGAGATCGACAACTCTTACTCTTTATACTTTATTACTTGAACGACTAGTGCACTTGCTAGCATGTATTTGCATGTAATAGATTTTTCGCATAAGCAATACCATACAATGGACTTCTTTTATTTATCTTCAATACTCTAATTTACGATACATTTTCATTCGATACTTTATTTTTAATGTATTGCTTTCTTTTTATGCAATATCCTGATTCGATACAATGCTCTTATTATAATATAATTAATGTAATTATCTTTGTCTTATCCCAGTAGTGACTTTGGAGGTGACTTTGCAATAATTTCGAGAGAGAATTCATGAGCTTTCATGTACTTTAGAACAATAGGTTAGTGATGGTGCACCAAACTATAACAAAGCCCATAAAAGGGGGAGGATGCAAATAAATCTTCTTTGTTACACAACGAAAAGTAAGTCATACAACAAAAAACTAAGTAGCTTTGATACAACTACACCACTTCTCCCCAAAAATGTAATAATCCTAATACTACGCAATTACTTCCAAAAATCTGTATACATGATGACATTTAGCTTTATTAACTTTTCTTGTATTAGAACCATTATCTTTACCCACATTCGTCCTTAACACAACATAAGGTTTTAAGAATAGTTTATTATCTAGGATACACAAGAGATAGGGAAAACATGTAATAATACTCCTCACCGATATAGACCGTGTCGGAGTTGAACACGAACATGTTCAGTAACATGGTTTATGCTGGTCTACATTGTTATGTGCACCTTGTCAACACAACCGTGTTGGGTCTAACACGGACCATGTACTACAAGATACATAACTAAAATATAGGGTATGATCAATGCATTCTTGATAACAAGGACCCTGTTCTAACATGTGATTAGAATTATATAGGACATGGTCTCCTCATTCAAGGGGACACGAGTTGTCTCATGTATAACCCAAATCGTGTATTCTGGTTTACACAGTCTTAGGATATAACCCTATGGACTAGCATCCATGTCTGATCATTAATGGTCACAACTTCTTTATTTTACTATCATATAAATCTGTTTTTCATAAAAATCTTCATGTAGTTATATCCAAACCAAGATAACATCCATGGATCTAATAAGAGATAAAAAAAAAAGTTGTATACGATCTCACAAAATATTATAATAAGGGATCAAAATCCCATCCTTAGCATACATTAATCTAACAAGAAAGTCATATTTAGAAGGGACAAACTAAGAACATACCCTTTGATAATTAGTTCGTTCTTCTCCTCTTTGTTCCTTCCAAATCGCTCGTCGTTGATCTTTTTCAAGTTTCTCTAGTGACGTTTCAGGATGGAATATAGAGAAGAAAACTAAGATGTAGATATATAAAAAAAAATAAGATCTTACCTCTTCTCAAGAGAGATAGGAAGAGAAGAAGAGGGAAAGAATTCTATATGATATAGATGGGAGAAGAAATATTGGCCTTTGGGGAGTTTATTTCATGACCTAAGAGTTTATATATGGCCCCTAGGGTTTGGGAATATTTTTAAAATGAAATAAAATTCCAAAGTAAACCCAACTTGGACTCTTATTTCTTATAATCTCAACACGACCCGCATCCAATGCGTACACGGTCCGTGTTGGGATCTTTTGTTGACTGAAGTGTTATATTGTATATCTTGCATACCTTTTTTTAGAAATGAAATTTATTTAAATAATAAAAATATATTGAATATTATTTGTAAAGTTGAACTACATTAACTTCTAGTTGAACATGAGTGACTTAAATTTTAAAAGAACAAAAGTTGACTCATTATTGAATTTTGGAACTGAGTAACACAATTATGATTTCATAAAAAATGAATGTCTTTATATATGAAATGACTGATATTTACAAAGGTTGAGTGATCCAAGGGATTTCTTTTATCATAGATTTAACCTTGAGGTCCTTTTTATTTTTATTGTGTTTTTTGTGTGACAAGTTAAATGCATCTAACAAACCAATGGGTTTTAAGTATGGGAATCAAAGATGTTATAATGCACAAAGTGGGTGAATAGTATTCCTAAGATGTGATGGAGAGTAGCATAATATTTGAAAACAATTTGTGAATGAGTGTGAAAACAACACTTAACAACTAAGCATACATGTTAACAACAATCTTTAAAATCATAATACATTATCTACGACCACAAGCACACAATATTTATCATAACACATAAGGTATCTGATGTGAAAATTTGTTATAGACAAAATATAGCAAGTGCATTAATCGTTTAAGTAATATAATGTAATAAGTAGAAAGTTGTCGATCTCATGATGATCAAACTAACTAACAATCAAATCTCAAAAGTCAATAAGAGATGACATTGATTTGGATTGAGTTTTAGTTTCAGAAAAATAAAAGATAAAATAAAAGGGTAAACAATGATAAAGAATGATGTCTAAGGCTTGGTCGATAAATATGATTAAAAACAAACGATGCTGATCTATGTAGTAATCGAATAAGACAAGAAAGCATGTGATCGAATTCTCGAATGGATTAAGAATACCTATAGTATGATCTTCCTTATGGGGGTAAACTAACTATGCTAAACTTTTAGCAACACTACGAATACTCCTTAATAGATATACTATCAAATTACTCAAACTTCAGATGCAAAAATTTGTGTCCCTAATCTATTGAATCACCCTTAACGGAACAATCCGACAAACAACAAATCTAATAATGTTTAGCGGATTTGCAATACATGACATGAATTGCATAGAATAAGTGATCACATTTCATATTTAAAAATCAAATAATTCTATTCAAAACATCCAGCAATAATTTTCATTAGAAAAAGAAAAGTAACTAACATCGGAATCAACATAGGGTTCACAAGTTTGCCCTAACAATTAAACTATTACAAACCAATAAAAAATCTAATAAGAAAATCGCTAATAATTATGATAAAAATTACAGAAAATCATCCCAACATGAGATAGAACAAGAAGATACTCTTTTAGACGTCAAGGCAAATTTTGTACAATCTTCAACATGAGATGTACAACTTGCTCGACAGCCCTTTCGAGTGCTCCCATTTTCTTTGCTTCAAGGCAGAAGTTGATGACTCCTAGCATACAACCTTAGGCTCTCAAAGGCCATATTTATAACTCCAAAGTCTGTTTAGGTTTTCTAGGGTTTTGTAATGTTAGCAAACCTTTTTAAACAAGGAAACCCACATTTTAAATTCTATGATAATTCTTTGTGCCTGGGATTTAATCACACCAAACACTTTTATATTAAATTTGTCTCAACTTAAATATCCAAGGTAGTTCAGTAATTAGGAGTCCTAGCATTGGAAATGTTTCAAAAGATTATCGAAATATAAATATGGACCATCCATCGCGACACATGAGAGATTCTAATGGCTCGTGAGACTGTTTTTTAATTGGGAAAACATGTCATCACGACCCATGATTTGTGTTGCATTCCAAACTGACAACTACCAATTTCAGTCCTTACGGCCTATGATGACATTTATCGACCCGTCATGTGTAGATCTTTAATGCTATTTCTTCCTGTCAATACCATGATGCTTTGTTGTGATCTATGAGATGTACTGGTTATGGTATGCGATACAACATCCTGACCCCATATGCTATATTATGTTACAAATTGCATCTCATTGGCTAGGTCGTTACTTCAATGTTGCTTTACTTCATGACTTGTGACTTTAACGACCGATTATATAATCTCATGACCTATTGGATGTTGACTGATTGATTCTTCTGCTATGGTCTTGAAATGCAGTTGCGGCTTGTTACACTCATGTTATGGTCTACTCGGTTACTCTCACGACTTTGAAGCACATGTAATGGCTTGTGAAATCCAATGAAGTACTACTTTGAATGTATGATTAACTCCTTTTAGTTATGGTCTCTTCTAGCAATTCCTCATCTCTCTCCATGTGATTTTTTGCAGATAAATACCGGAATATGGGTAGATTCTTAACTCAAAGAAATAAAAGTAAATATCCAACAAAACGAATGCATTCTATGATAAAATTACTGAACTAATACTAAATTGAAGCCTAAAAACATGTTAGATTTATCCCAAGCTTGAATTCTTGCTTTGTCCTCAACAAAGTTAAAATCAAAGCCATAATATAAAAGTTTCAATCATAGCTTCAACCCTCTAAGATAACTAATTTTCTAATACTACTCTTTTACAAAAATATCGCCAATGTATCTCTCCACTTCCCAATAGCCTAGCCTCATCGAAATTTTGGTACTTAGACCCTTTTAAAACCACTCAAGTTCAATCTTGTACAAGACAATTGTATAATCTATCAATTAGTAGCCTTGATGTTGAGAACATGAGTGTAAACCAATCTTATTTTTTTTGCAATAGAATATTAGACACCTTCTTGCACTTTAGTTAGATTCTATTCTTCCTATAGGTTTTCACAAGGAAGCATGTGCATGCTTTCGATAGTTGACTCACATACCAAATAATCTTTGGGCAAAGCGTTAAGGAACTCCTCGAGCTTACTTGCCCAAACATTCCTAGGTTCTAGATCAAGGGTTGTGATATGAACCCATTAGGAAACCTATCCTAACGAACTACAATCAAGCGAAAATGAAAATAAAAGGAATCAAGAAAATGGAAATATAAACTAGTATGTGAACTTGTGCATAAGAATATATATCAAACTTATGAAATTCAAATGAATTGAACAATAAGATATTACATGCAATCCAAGTCATAATTCACAAGGAACAAAGAAGATATCTGTTGAATCTAGGATCCCAAGATTGTTTTGATGATCACAAATTTGTGAGGGAACTTAGTCCAGACTGATAAACTTATTGAACTGATTTTTGAAAGACTGGATACTCATGTACATAGCATGATATGTCGACCGATGTTAAAGAACGGATGACTTATGCACATAGAAGACATAACAGGAACATCCTATGTGTGCAGTAGTCGTCAAAAGATTGAGAAGTGGTCGACCAATATGAAAAGCAAAGATTAAAGGAGGAGAGTCAAAGACTGAACGGTCGACCGAAGATATTGAGAGGACGACCGAAGACGAGGGCTGAACAAGAGAGGTCGTCTGATGTTGAAGAGAGGACGACCGAAGATCTGAGGATGAAGGCAATGGACGTCCAAAGGTTTCAGAGTGAAGATAGTGTACGACCGGGAGATTGTCAAGGTTGGAGTGGACGTCCGAAGGATCTTGTGTTGAAGCAGCGGACAACCTTAGCTGATAATGGGATGGAGATAGGTCGACCGAAGATGGAGTGCGGACGACCGATAGATTTCAAATGAAGACAAAGGTCGTCCGGAGTACTTGATGAGAAGACAAGTAAATGTCCAGTATTTTGTCAGATCTGAGATGAGATGAGGATCGGACGCCCGCAGGATGAGCGGACGACCGATGAAGTGTCACAGGTCATTCGAGGGCTGAAGAGACAAAGCAATGGTTGACTAGGGTATCTGACAAGAAAAGAGTGGACGTCCAAGGAATCTGACGAGGTGTCAAAGGACGTTCAAAGAATGTCAGAAGAAGGAAAGGACGTCCGAAGATTTTAGTGGAAATGAGCGGGCATTCGAAGCTAGTCAGAGGTAGCTTTGGCGGACGTCCGAGCATCTCATTGGGAAGTGAGCGGACGACCAAAGTACTGACAGAAGAGGGAGCGGACGTCCGAGGATCTCAGTGTGGAGTGAGCGGATGCCCGAAGTATCCACAAGGATGAGCAGTGGACGCCTGAAGGATTCAGGGAGAATCAACGGACAACCACACGTGTGCCAGAGGTTATGGCACAAGTCAAGTCGGTCGACCGAAAATGAAGAGCGGGCGACCGAAGGATCTTGACGAGTGTTTTCAACTCCAGACGTGGACGTCCGAGGTGATTGAGGTGCAATCATCAGACGACCAGAGATGAGTGGAAGCTGGAGTAGGTCAAGATCGATCGACCGAAGTTGAAGCGCGGACGATCGAAGGAGNAAGTCTTCAACCGAAGAGTGGACGTCCGAGAAAATTGAGGTGCAATCAGCGGACGACCAGAGACAGGCTGAAGATTTGTACTCAAGTCAAGATCGGTTGGCCAAAGAGTTGGCGGACGACCGAAGGAGCTTGACTGAGGGGGAAAGGCTTGAGCATTTGAACTGCGGACGTCCAAAGGTGAGCGGTGGACGACCAAGAACCATACGACAGTTCAAGTGGAGACTTCACTAGAGCAGCGGTCGACCGAGGCAGGAGCAGCGGCGATCGAGGGGTAGGTGAGGGGTACTGCACTTGCATTAACGACTAGTTTTCTGAGTGAGGGAATTAGGTCGTTAGTGCAGAGTATATATTGTAATCCCAAGAGTCTTGGAAAACAACTTTGGCAAATTAGCTAGTGAGAGCTTGAGGGAAAGAAAGCTTTAGTTCCCATTCTGTGATTCGAGTGAAGAATCCAAGATAGAAGAGAGTGAGAGTTCGTGAGCGAACTGTAAAAGGTTGTCTCCTTGTCCTCTAGAAAAGAAAGGAGAAAGTTGTATGGGAGCCTTCGCCCTTGAAGAAGGAGTTCAGTGATCTCAGACCGGAGCAGGGATGTAGGCTAGGAGTTCGACCGAACCTCATCAACAAAACCTATGTGTTTACTTGTTTGTGTTTCTGTTCTCTTTCTCTTCTACTTGTCTATATTTGCATGTGTATGCTTCCGCTGATAAAAACTAACCTAATCTAAGTGAAAGTAGAAAAAGTTTTAATACACCAATTCACCCCCCCCTCCCCTTTGGTAACATCTAGATCTTACAATTGGTATCAGAGCCTAGGTCACTCACAAATTTGTAACTATATACAAATCACGAATAGATTTAACCATCTAGAGTGTAAATGACATCAAGTAGTTTAACCCTAGGTGAGGGAGAGTCTACTTCTAGACCACCTCTGTTTAATGCATCTAACTTCTCTTATTGGAAGATTATATTGCAAGTTTATGTGTGTTCCATGGACAGTGACATTTGGGATGTCATTGAAAATGGTTTTAATATGCCTACTAAATTAATTAATGGTGTATATGTTCCTCTTTCTAATAATGAATTGGATTCTGGCACTAAAAATTTAGTTAAGTTAGATTGGAAGGCCAGAAATGTCTTCTACTGTGCATTAGATCAAACTGAATTTAATAGAATGTCTTCATGTAAAAGTGCAAATGAAATATGAAAGAAATTGGTTATAGCACATGAAGGTACTGAAAAAGTAAAAGAATCAAAACTGAATATTTTAAATCATCAATATGATTCTTTTAAAATGAAACATGATGAATCTGTAAATAGCATGCTCATTCGTTTTAATGACATTGTGAATGAGTTAGCCACACTGGGCGACCCAAGATCTAATGAGAAAAAAGTGAAAAAGTTTCTCAGGTCCTTAACACTGAAATGGCATATGAAGAGGACTGTGGTTGAGGGGCAACAAGATCTGAACAAGCTCGATTTTGATGACCTCACAGGATCTCTACTAACCTATGAGATGTCACTTGAAGAAGAGAGAGAGGAGGCAAGCACAAGAAAGAAGGTTTTAGCTCTGAAGTCTAAGAAGATTGAGAGAGATGATGAAGATGAAGAATCTGAGGAGAGTGATATAAACTTCAGTGAGGAAAAACTGGCTCTATACGCTAATAAATTCAGAAAATTTATGAAGATCTCTTAGAAGAAAAGAGAGTCCCAGAGGAGAGAGTCGGCAGATAAGTCAAAGGTAAAATGATATGAATGTAACAAGGTGGTTCATTACAAGAACAAGTTTCCATCACTGAACAGAAGGAACAGAGGGAAGAGGTCCTCAGATTACAAGAAGAAAACGACACTCAAAGTCACTTGGGATGACTCAAGTGATGAAGACAGTGAAACTGAAGGAACAAACTCAGAAAAGGAAGAAGAAACACTGTTATGTCTTATGGTAGATGATGAGGTATCTTCTTCTCATCCAAATGATAGAAATAGGGATAGTGATGAATGTGAAGAAGACATCATGTTTGACATGCAAAAAAAATTCAATGTTATGATTAGAAAATACTCCATTTTAAAAAGGAAGATGATAATCTGATCCAAGAAAATAATAAGCTGAAAGAAAACATTGGTAACTCAAAAAAATAAATTTCTGATTTGAGTGAACAAATAATTGTGAATAATACTAACTTAGAAGAACGTATTGAAACTATAAATTCTCTAAAATCAGAACTGATTAACATTAAAAATAGTTTTGAAACATTTTCATATGGGGGAAAAATGTTAGATGTAATGCTTTCACAACATAAAAGTCTTTTAAATAAGAAAGGATTAGGCTTTGACTCCTTGAGTAATAATGTATCCGGAATAACAAACTTCATTAAAGCCTCACACTGTTTTGATACAAATTCTCCTAGTACTTCAATATGCTTGAATGAAGTCAAAACTATCCCAAACTCTAATTGTATTATTGAAGACAAGAATATTAAATTGCCAGCTAAAAAAATGTGAGTGCTAGAAATAGAAAGTTTGAACTTAAAGCAAAACACAAGAATTATGCATTCATGTATCGTAAAGCACTAAACCTATCTACATGCATAATGTTAAAAATGGTTATGTACATGCTTATTCCTATACTACTCCTGTTAATGTACATAATAATAATTCTGTTAAAACAAAAGATCTGTATATTTTCAGAAATGCACAAGTTAGGGAAAACAAAAAAAATGTATACGAAGAATGTTACATGCTATTACTGTAACAAATTAGGACATTATAGTTTTAATTACAAAACTAGGAGACATACATCTCTCAAAGTTAGACAAATCTAGATTCCTAAAATAACTCTTAGCACTAACACCTTTGGACCCAAAGCACCTTGGGTACCAAATACAAAATCATGTGTTGTTCTTGCAGAGTGCCAGCTGAAATCGACAAGGTGATACCTTGACAGAAAACTGCTCAAGACACACAATTAGAGATGAAGGGAACATCTTGAGCAAAATTAGGACACTAAGTGGCAAAAATAAATCCTGAAGAGATAATGACCAAGGGAAAAATCTTTGGTAAAAGTAATCCTAAAAACCTGCAACGTAGTTATAAGAAATGTAAGGCTGATAGAAAACTGAAAATATAACTTAATGAATATCAGCCAACTATATGACAGAAACTACATTGTTAGATTGAAACATAACAAATACTCAATATGTAAAAAAAACTAAAAAGTTTTGCATTTGGGATTTAGGCATAAAAATGTGTATGTGTTTCTGATTTGATGATTTGCCTAATCACAAGTGTCTAAATGATATGCATGACAAACCTGAAACATGACATAGGAAACTAGATCACTTGAACAATAGAGACATGCATAGTGTAGTGAAACCTTGGTATGGTTATTGTTCCTGCAAATAGAATTCAGATTGGGCTGAAACTGAAGATATCCAAGATCTAAAATGATCATGGAAATGATTTTGAAAACCTAAGGTTTGAAGAATTCTGTGAGAATTGGATTTCT
>LTAE01012266.1:0-14069 GCA_001647135.1 Pontederia paniculata | reverse complement strand
ATAATTTATATACTTAATTATGTATGTATTTATAGTTTCCTCTTATATCTTAATAGATTAAAATTTAAAGTTGATTAAGATATTAATTTAAGAAAAAACGACGATCCGTCCGACACAACCCGGGCCGACACGACCGAAATCGTGCTGGGCCGGGCCGGGCAACCGAAGTAGTGATTTTGGCACGACACGACATTGTAGCAGCACGACACGAGCACGAGCACGGGCACGATCAAACATGAGTTGACCAGCACGAGCACGACCCGAGCACGCACGAAATTCCATCTCTAGGCTCACACTAATAAGCTGCACACTCATTGACCTCATAAAATATTTACTTTCAAACCATTTTTCGATAGTTGATCTCGAGTAAAGATTTTACACCAAGGAACAACCAAAAAAATCATATTGAGTTCTTAGACCCATAAAAAGATGATGAAAAGTTCTCATTAGTAGGAGAAAACAAATTTTGGGACTTCTCTCAATAAAACTTCTTCAACATTTCCTTCAAAAGATATTGACAATATTAACCTAGAAAGTACACTTGGCTGTACTGAATTATGCCCAATACATAGCACAAGGGGAGGTGTTAGTGCAACAAAAACTAGTGAACTACTTCCGAGAAGAACACAAAAAGAAGTTTGAGATATACATAAATTCAAATTGAGAAAATTGCAAGGCTTGCAAAATTTAAACGAAGAAAATATACTTCCCATCTGGTGATGAAACTGAAACAAGTCCTACTTCCTAGAAGCTTATTAAGATATAATACAAAGCTTCAATGTCATAAACAACAATTGTTATCAGAGTTATCACACTCTAAACTGATTCAGGGATACTTTTTTTTTTGAGAAGATTAAGGGATATTATCAATGAGAAAACACCGTAAGGAAAAATAATTGGTTCAGATAACTGAGATAAGATGTGGTTTCTGAAACACTAAGAGACATTTTGACAAGTATATTTTGCTTAATTATCTCAAATTTATAATTTGACCTTTTGACATACTTTATAAGAATCAATCTTGCAGTTTTCTAGTTTTCACAAGACTATTGACACAGGTTTCACAGGGTAGTGTTACCCCCATCATATAACCTGCTCGAGGTCAAGTTGCAATTCTATGAAATGTAAGAACTAAGAAGACTGCATCTGAAGAAAAAAACAAAGAACTAAGGAGACAGAAAATTCCTGACTTAAATAAGTTACAAGATCATGTTCAACATGATTCATCTCACTAGTAACAACAGAGCCACTGTTTTAAGAAGTAGGTACCAGACATTATCACAATCAACATGACACTAAATCATAGATATAACATATGAGTTTATCACTGTAAAAAAACATCTCAATTTGTCCTAATCTGATATAAAAAAGGAATATGCATGACATATCTGCTAATTTTTTTTAGACATCCGTTGCACAATCATTGGATCCATCCAGCTAAATTTCAAAAATGCTAAATAGTCAATGAACTGATAATTGCAACAAAAGAACAACCAAAATAAATGGACCAAGTTTCCAATGCAGACCCGAAAGTGTATAGGCATGATGTAGAACTGGAAGGCCAAGCCCTTGATCATGAAAATGCAGAATTCCCAGATAATGCTGTCTAGAGTAGAACAAGTCCTAGTTCTGAAGGTTTCAAAGCATCCGTAATCCGATAGTTATACAGGTAGTAATGGAGTTGTCCATCACCAGGTCCAAACTTCAGCTCCTTAAGCAAGGATTCATTGTGCATGACATCAAGAGCATTGAAAACATCATAGTCCTTCTGTTTTGCAACAATAAGTGCATCATTTATCAGCTGAGTCAATGGAGTCTTTGTGGACACATTGTAGTAAGAATATGCAGCCTTCAGCGTCGAGTAATTCGGATTGTTGAGGATCGACGAAGGAAGAGTATAAAAGCTGCAAAAATCTGTAATTTCATGGCTTTCGGGGCTCTCGACAAGGTAACTATCCACCACATTTTCCGTCGGAAGAAGCCAATGTTCCACATCATTCTCATCAAAATCAGGGGCAACTGCAAACTGCCTCAAGTACTCCCTCAGCAGCCTGGTCACTGCGGGCACGTCGCGGAGCTCCATCTTCCGAAACCCCGGGGTAACTGTGGTATCAGGTAACTTGTAGAGCTTGATAGTCCGGCTCATGGTCATCCGAGCTCCGAGCCTCGAGAAGCCAACGTCGATCAGCTTCTTCGGATTCAGCGAGCGGTGCCAGTACCGGCAAGTGGTGATAGGCGTCGGGAGGACGACTCCGGCAGTGTAAGCGGCCTGCCAAATGTTCTCCAGATGAACCCTCCTGGTGACCTCCTTGATCATGACGGGGGCGAGGCGCTTGGAACGGAGCTTCTTGTGGACGCAGAGGAAGTTGATCTCGGCCATCCTGACGACGTCATCGCGGACGCGGATCCTGGCGGGCACGCCGGTGATGAAGGCGACGAGCTTCTTGGATGCCTTGACGCGGACGCCGATGTGCCAGGCCTTGTAGTAGCTCGGCGGGCGCAGCGCCCACCGGAGGAACTCCTTGGAGTAGTTGAACCGGAACATGTTCTCGTCGTCCTCGACGTAGTTGTTGGTGAGGAGGCTGTAGACCTCGGCGCAGGTCCGGTCGTCGTCCATGTCGCAAGTCGTCCACTCGTAGAGAGCCGGGAGGTTGTAAGGCTCCTGCTTCNGATAGGCGTCGGGAGGACGACTCCGGCAGTGTAAGCGGCCTGCCAAATGTTCTCCAGATGAACCCTCCTGGTGACCTCCTTGATCATGACGGGGGCGAGGCGCTTGGAACGGAGCTTCTTGTGGACGCAGAGGAAGTTGATCTCGGCCATCCTGACGACGTCATCGCGGACGCGGATCCTGGCGGGCACGCCGGTGATGAAGGCGACGAGCTTCTTGGATGCCTTGACGCGGACGCCGATGTGCCAGGCCTTGTAGTAGCTCGGCGGGCGCAGCGCCCACCGGAGGAACTCCTTGGAGTAGTTGAACCGGAACATGTTCTCGTCGTCCTCGACGTAGTTGTTGGTGAGGAGGCTGTAGACCTCGGCGCAGGTCCGGTCGTCGTCCATGTCGCAAGTCGTCCACTCGTAGAGAGCCGGGAGGTTGTAAGGCTCCTGCTTCACCTCCGACAGCGGCGTCGGGGGCTCGATTGGGCCCTCCGGGAGGCTGCCGTCGGCGAGGTCCTTGAACTGCCCCACCGGCTGGGTCTCCCAGAACTTGTGCCGCTTGCTGGCAGCGAGGGACTGCTGGACGCGACGGGCGAGGGCCTCGATCGCGCCATCCGATGACGCTGACGCCGCCGCGGCCGGATCGGAAGCGGCCTCCGACGCGTCTTCGACGGGGGTTTGGTCCTCGGTGGGGGATCCGGCGGAGGTATCGTCTCCGACCGCCATGGCTGCGAAAGATCGAGCAGAATTCGATTGAAATGGAGCAGAAAAAAATGGAGAAATCGAAAGAAATAGTTTACCTTTGGATCAAATTGACCTCGGAGATGGGTCGAGTAGGGTTAAAGATGGATCCGGTTAGGGTTTCAAGTGGGAGGTGGGCGATGGAAGCGAGGTAGAAGAAGAGAACGGAATGGGAAAAAAAAAAGAAAAAAAAGAAGGGGGTGAGAGCGAGATGTGTTTTCTTTATTCCTTTACGCTTTATTCTTTGTAAATTTTATTTTCTGATCATTTTTTTCGCATTACTCATTGTAATCTTGTTTTTTTTGTATACATGAACAAATTATATAAAAAAAGTGCCCACTTCCATTAAAATAATAAAGACCTTGAGCATATTATATAACATCATAATGTATTAATATATATTTTTTAATAAGATGGAAAATAAAGGTTACCCCCCAGGTTAAATTTTTTTTATGAAAACTAGCGCACAATAAATTTTCCACTAAAAATATGTTGCTTAGGTTTGATGCATTCATCCATCTTCCTGTACTCTATGTGGACTGATGCTAGGTTTGATGTCTAAGTTTAACACTCTCTTTTCTTATCAACACACATGGACCGAGGGAAGTATCATAAAAATATAGAAAATTAATATTTATATATAATAATATCTTTTCAAGAAAAAATACGCAAAAAATTTCCCTTCTGAGGTCTCATGAACTATTTTTAATTTTCAACTTTTAATCTCCCTTTAGAACATAAATTCTTCACTTTTTATCATTTAATCATCACTAAAATATCATTTTTCTCATTAATTTATCAATAATATATTTCTAAAACAGTTTTTCTCCTACATTTAAACATCTACTAAACACATAAAATTAAATTACTTTCTTAATATTTGATTTCTACAAATTCATTTATCTTAATAATTTATTTTCATCAAAATAAATAGAGGCTTAGTTGCACTAGAATTCGACATCATTTATATATAAAAAAAGAGCAAAAAAAAAGATCATTATGAAGAATATCAGTCATTATTAGATAAATCATTCAAGGTTCTTTTCTTATAATAACAAGAAATTTCCACTATAAGCTCCTTTGACTCCTAACTTTTTTTTGCTAATCTTAAGTTTCACTCAATTCTTAGGAAACATTTGAAGAATTTAACTTTTGAAAAGCAATCTTATCTTCAAGAGTCGGAATCGAATCCAATAAAGCCACTAAAACCCTTTCCTCTTTAAGCATCATTTTCCTCTTTAATAGTGAAACATAACTTGATCTTAATATCCTAGAACAACACTAATTATTTATGTAAACAATTATTATTATTTGTTAAAATAAAATTTAAATTAAAAAAAAAACATATGATCCCAGTTGCTGTAGCAGAAAGGATCAACAAATAATTGAAATGGACTTTTAACTACTTTGCCAAAAGAACACTATGGGCTATCTTAAACATCCCAGCCCATTGGGCCGTACGAAAAGGTTTCATCTTCAAGTAGGATTTTGCTGATGCCGGAAACATGAGAGCTGCGGTTGCCGGAGGCATGGCGCCGCCGTCCGGCATGTTTCCGGAGGCATGGCGCCGCCGTCCGGTATGCATCCGCCGGAGGACCAAAGGAAGGGTTAAGGACGAGGCTTTTTAGTTCAAATGGTATAATTATTTTTTGTAGAAAAACAAATATGAAAAAATAACTATAGTTTTGAAACACAATAAAGCAAAAAAAATTCAAAACCTTCTATTATTATTTTTTAAAACAAAAACAATAATGGTTCTGTTCAATATTGATTTTAAAAAAATTATTATTTCACCCTTGCCTTAAGGAAACATATATCATAAAGCAATTCTGATCAACAGGGTATACATGTACAAAAAACTCTTGGGGGCAGCAATACGCATCTATGTGCGGCATGGCTCCACACTCTCAATGAAAGGGAGAGAATTACATATACAAAACCACGTTAAAACACATTTAGTTCGTTTACAGAGTTCATCACTGTTTCACATGACAGCAGCAGCCATAAACTCCTGGATTGCATGCCTACATGAAAGAAACAAAATGAAGCCATGTACAGTCGCCTAAACCCCTCAAAGTACTGGCAGCATTCTCTAGTGCAGTTTAAGCCATTGCCACCGTCTCGCCTCTTGCACCTGCAGAGTCATGGAACAATTAAGGATTAGAAATGCACACAACAACTGATAAGAATAAAGATCAACAGTAGCCCAATTACATCTCTCATATATCTCTTTTGCGAGCAACAGTAGTGAAGCAGTCTCTTCAGCCATCTTTGCGATCTTTTCAGCCTCCTTTATTGCCTCTGAAGCTAAGAATGATTTGGCTTCTGCATCAGCTATTCTTAAGGCGGCAACCATTGCAGCTTCCCCCACAGGATCTTTTAGGTTAGCCAACCCAGAGTTCTGAGGCGCCTTCACACGACTTGCTGGATCTTTTTGTTTTGGGATGGGAGTTTTTGTTCCGAAGGATGCATCTTTGAGACTGTAACCTTTTTGGACCTACATTCCATGATTTCACAATGTTACGACACTTTTTGGATGCAGCCCAAAAGTTAGCACAGGGAAAAAAGTGATTTCATCATTAAGCTGTGCCTGGCAATAGAAAGGTGTCATCTTGCTGGACATGTGAAGCTACAGAATGTTTATTACATCAAACAAAATGTAAAAGGAAGTACGCATACAATTAGGAAAATTTGGATGTTTATTACATCAAACAAAATGTAAAAAGAAGTACGCATACAATTAGGAAATTTTGGACTGAGTACACACGCTGAGAAAGAGAATACATTCCACAAAAAATCAGGGTACACTTACAAGCAACTAGATGAAGGTGACAATAATGAGCATAACAAATGGAAGAATACTATATTTAGCAAAGTGAAACAAAACTTTCTGTTCCCATCAAGCACAAGAGTGGAATGTAGATAATTTTGCATAATACTTAGGCTACCTAGAATAAGCAAAGAAGCTCAAATATCATAAAGAATACAATGACATTTGTAAAGAATCATGATCCATGCAATACACAGTGAACATTAGTTTCAGTAGGGCTTATAAGAACTTGTTCCTCCCCTGCTTGCAAACCAGTAAGTAATGTTTTTCTCTTACCCCTCCCAAAGATGATGGTATACTAAAAACAGAAATGGTGGCTCGAGGCCCTCACATAGGGACATAGAAATTGCACCTAATGTCTAGATTAACATTTAACTAACATCCCATCCCTCCTCCCCCCCTCAAAAACTCAAAACCTAACATAAAAAGACAGAAGAGAAGTTGAGACAAACAATGAATTCGGAAATTCATATTCATACATAGAAAACATGCTAAATCAGTAACGAATGTGAAATTTCATATAAAATTATAACGTAAACAGAGAGAGTACACAGTTTGGCATTCAGGAAACTTATTACATCATAAGACGACTTTCCAATAAATTGCAGGAACAATAACAAAAGGTAACAATCACTTCAATAAGATAAAATCCATTGATGGCGATACAAAGAAATAGCATACCTTTTCAATCTTATTTTGTGCAACAAGTCGCCTTAATTTTGAACTAAGCAACCTCCTAAAATTCTGTGGCACTTCATTTCTTTGCTGTATAACATTTCAAAGAGTCAAAACAAGAGCATCAGAGAAGTAAAAATGAAAATTACTATTGTCACCACTCACCAAAAACTTAAAAATATTTAGCAATCTTTGTCGAGCAAATTATTCTTAGCCCTTATGTGATAGCAGGTCATAAATGTTTCATTGTGAGAAAAATGAAAATCCAGAACACTGTTACCAGACAGGCAGAAAACATATAAAATCTATCACATTTATGAATACAAGTATCATAGATGCAACACAAATAGAAGACTACACCGTCTTCGACTTGATTGCAAAGATTAACAAGAAATAGCCAAGGAAGTTTCATAAAGAAATTTGTCACACGATCAAATAACACAAGAAAACCAATGATGGTATGTCAAAACAGAAATTACATTTTAGATAACTTGGATTGCAAACATAACAGGCCAAAACAAAAGTTTATGGATCTTTTGTTTCGTCTAAGAAACAGAGAAAATCATAATTATTATCATTAAATGCAACTGTTGATAGCACATAAATTCAACAAACCTCTATAAAGCTAAAGATTGCACCAATTTCTGATCCATTTGGTTCTTGCAGTGATGCAAGCGCTTCAATTATCATGGCAGCATACCTGAGATTTCAAAAAAATAGCGGAGACCAATATAAGAATACAATTCACAAACAAAATCAAGAATAAATATAAGTATCTTGGTACATAAAGAGAAAATGAAGTGAATAGTTAATTATTTGAATTAATCACTAGCAGTAGAAGGAAAGCAAGGATTCTAGTAGTTAAAATATATGTTACAAATTCATCCAATTCACAAACTTAGGGGAAAACCATAAAGATTCAAGAAGGTATACACATCAAAAAACATAAACTTGACAAATGGAATTATACCTACCGTGGAGGAGTCTTGGGATCTTGAGCAGTTTTTGGAGTGTCCACAACTGTTGAAGATCCATCCTTCTGTGGGGCAAGGACGGCAACAGCGAGGGTCTGAGTGGTTGGTGGTGGGAGAGTTTGGATTCCCTTTGCCTTTGGCGGCCTTGTCTTTTCCCTAGAGCCATGTCCACCAGCACTTACACTCATATTTCTCCATTTATCCTGAATATCTTTGAGGCATGAGTTTGTATAAGGATGGCAAGGACAATAAATATTAAACAGAAAATAGGAAACTGAATCATGAACAACAAAATCTAAGCTAACTGGATTATGCATTCAACATCGACCGACACATGAACATCCATACTTGAGCAAATAACTCTAACATTAGGTGGAAATAAATTAACAAGTGGATCTCTAATGCAAGTGGGTAATACATTGAGAGAGAAAGGCATGCTACATCTATAAGCTTGTTGCTCATATGCTGGACTTTAGCCTCTTTTCCAACTACAAAATTCTGAAGTAAACCAAATTGTTGTAGCAAAATCGAAAGCAGATATACAACCACAAGATAAACTTTCAGCAAAGACTTTGAAGGTGACCAACAGTTGGAAAGAGAGACATGCCAAATGATATCAAGACAATGGCTGCAGAGGCAAGACTTAGAGAATGTAGTTACAATTGCTGCGAACTCGGAGTTGTGATGCCATGAAGAAATCTAAACAAGCATCCTAAATTACATTGTGATCACACATCAAACCATAACTAATGTAGTAATTAAAGCATCTTCGTCAGTCGCAGCCAAAAGCTGCGACGAGAATTCACATATTAATTTACTCTGAATTATTTGCACGCTTGCGATCTTTCAAGCTAACAGCATAGAAAAATTGAGCATTTACAAAGATACATAAAAATTCCCATACAGACGAGACAGAGATAAAAGAGACCAAGTTAAGAACAAGATCGCTACGAATCAAAGAGGGGCGCAAGGCGGGACCTTGAGATCGATGTTGGAGCGAGTGGCGAGGAAGTGGCAGAACTCGGGGTCCTTCTGGATGGTGCGCCACTTCCCGGCGCCGTGCTTGTCGACGCCGGCTCGGAGCGCCTCCTCCTCCTCCGACGTCCACTTCTGCTTCGGAGCGCCCATCGCTCTTCCCCGCTCTTCTTCTTCTTCTTCCTCCTCCTCCTCTACTCGTCGTCGCAGCTCTCTCCCTCTGCTCGTCCTTGATCCGAGCAGTCCTCAATCGGCAAAAAGCTCTGCGTACTGATCGATTTCAAATCCTTCTCCTTCACCAAATACGGTTAGGGTTTCGTTCTGCAACACACAGGAATCGACGAACAAGGAAGGAACAAAAAAACTGTTAATAACAGTTATTTATTTATTTATCTATTTATTTATTTATTTATTTGTAGTAAGATGTATTCGTGTTGCTGCCTTAAAATCGATCAAGAATTATAAAATTGGATTTATTAATTAAAAATATTCTGAAAAGAAAATTTTATTAATTATTTCAGTCACCCCTCAGTTTTTTGTCAGAATTTGTCCGTTTCATGATTCAAAATATTATTTTTCGGTAAGTACAATTCAAAATATATAAAATGATACCGATAAATAAATATTTTTGTTCGAATTTATCATATGATATATATTCGTAAAATAAAATCCTATCAAGTGCTGGTTATTAAGTTCATTTCAAGTGCCGGTTATTTAGGCTCCTTTTTTCGATTCCGACCGACCCCCATAAAAAATATTACTTTTCTCTTTTTCAGTTATAATTTATTTTTAATTTAATTCTAAATTTTAATTATCTACTTATCCCCTCCTCAACTTTTTGTACATTTCCACTTAATTCTGAATTATTACTTTTTTATGTTATAATATATTTATTATTTTACACATTTTAAAAAAATTAGAAATTGAAAAATAAATAAATAGTAGGATCACTCCTCACATTATTTTCTTAATAGATCACTTAATTTATAAACTTTTTTATTTTAAAGTTAATTAAATTAAATAAGACTAAAAAGTAAATATATCGGTAAATTATTAAAGTTAATTTAAACAATATTGTTTTTTTATGATAATCGAACATCTTTTTTTTAGGAATAACCGAATAAGTGAATAACTGTGTATTCTCGTAAGGGTCTTTTGGATTGGGATTAAGAAATAAAATATAAAGTTATTTTTCGAAATTTGTCAAATACCCATAAGATTAGAAATAAGTTGGTCAAAGTCTCAATTTTTTAAAACTATCCCATGAAACCACTATTTAAAATGGATTAAATATATTTCTAGGAACCCTCAAGAATTGCTAACTTTCTTTCTTTTAATTTTTTTTAGTTTTTTAATTATAAATATTATGTTAATATAATAAAGATTAATTAATTATTTTGTGCAATTGAATATTTATTTAAGCATATAAATTGATGGCGTACGTAAAATGTATACTATAAAATATTATCAATAAATTAATAATTAATGATTATATTCGTAATTAATAATTGATAAAATATTATTATAAATGTACTGAAATAAAATTTATATTTATTAGTGAAAATATGTGGATTAATACATATAATTAAAATAATTTTAACATCACTTATTTTTCTAAATATTGTATTTTATTTATTTTTTACTTTAATCCCATCACTACATGTACTCCTAATCCAATTTTTTTATATATTCACATATAATCCTATAATAGTATATTCTTATGCATATTCTTTTAAATTTTAATCTCAATCCGAACACCCTCTTAAGGCAAGTTAATTTGAGATGCATTGTTAAATCAAGTCTTTGGTATCTAGTTCTATATTATTATGCGTATAATGAGTTGTAAATACATGAAAAGAATTAGTGAAAATATGTAGTTTTTTGGGTTGTCCTTATAGTATTCGGACTATTAATCTGTGTCGCCCCTTGTCGAACACCTGGTATAGTAAAGAAGCTCCCGATGAAATTTTTTTACACTCAAACTCGAGGTTTTAAGCGAGCAGGAACTTTTTACCACTCCGCCCAAATTCCTTCGGTGAAAATGTGTACTTTGGTTCCAGAGTCCTTGCTCATCTCATATTCCTTATTCTGAATTTATTTATATTTAAAAAAATCCTTATAGATTCTTGTACTTTCTCTCTTGTACATATTCAATCAGCTCTGTCCATATTTTTGGAATGTAGTCAACTCATTGCTTTCTTAGAAAAATAATATAGTCAAGAACAAGATAGTTAAAATCAAGATCTTATCTAGAATCATAAGATAGTTGCATGATCAATAATTGGACAAGAATCGATTAATTTTGTGAAGATCATAGGGATCCTATGAATTAGATCGTAAAAGATTGAGATCTCGACAACTTTGGTCAAGAAGACAGACGTAATAAACCACTACATAACACTAGCACCTAGATGCAAAGACCATGTGGAACCCTTTTGTGGCACAAAGTTGTTGGTCATTTCAACAACTCATGGTTTTGAAACTTTGCCTAAAATTAGTGAAAATTAATACCTAATTTTTCATATTTGGACTATTTTTTTCTTCCAAAATAAAAGAAAACATTTTGGCAGTTCTCTAGTAGATAGAACATTGCTATCATAAGTTCATAACTATCATGACACTCTAGTTGCTTCCCTGTCATGGGCAACATCAAAGACTTGTCTTATTTTTTTACTGAAAATTCATTAATAAATGCAATTTGCATATACATTAACTTAACACTTACCTTACATTAATTTATGTTACATATGATGACAAGTTCAGTGTGTCATCTTGTGAGCTTATGTTTTTACAAATTCTAGGATCCTGAGTTCTAGACATATAGACCGATGTCTGAAATGATGATCTATAAAGCTTCTGTTATACATATATCATAAGATGATGGGAAAGTTGACAAACAAATTTGTATGACATTTAGCGCTCCATGGGTCATTGTATTATAGATGTTTTTGAATTAGTGATTATGAACATCCTGATTGGCCTCCCTTGCCAACTCTTGTAGGTGCTTGTATTTTAGTAGAATCACATTTTTCTTTTACTTTAGGATTTGAAATGCAGTTTCCTATTTTAGTACAATATGTTTATCTCGAGTATTCAATAATCTTAAATTGATTCAACATTGTGGTGACATAGTTAGCATGTTTACAAAATATGTTTTATTTCATTATGAATAATTTACAACTTTTGTGTTGTATAAATTTTCCTAATTATTAATTGTGTTCATACTTATGTTCACACCATGTGTTCACATTTATGTTCACATATATGTTCATATTTGTATTTATATATGTTCATATTCGAAGAGATGCATCTTATGAAAAGAGTGTGTTCTTTGAATGAAAAGAACTAAATGCACCTTTTGGTAATGCAACATTTCAAGTCTATAAATATGTATTCCCTCAAAACATTTCATAAAGGACAATGAATAAGATTGAAATGACTTGTTGTTCTATATAGGAATTTTCATAAGTCATTTTCAAATCAAAGATATAGAAATTTTTTAACTTACTAGTTATGAAATTCATAAGGCTTCATTGTATCCTGAGAGAGTATCATTATTAACCTTATAACAATTAAGTGAGGAAACAAATATCTCTCTAAAGATAATGACCTAGTCATGTCTTAAAACTTTATCATTCATTATTTTGATCCTCCAATTCAAAAGTTCCAACAATTTTAACGAGATATTTCAAAGAAGTTTCAAGATATGAATAATTGGTTCAAGATTATCTATTTATATCATATATCGATACTAAGTATGCTTGCGGCTTTCGGATATAAAAGTATGGGCTTCAGATATAAAAATATATCAGTATTTTATGCTCTATAAGAGTTGACAAATATAAAAGTGTGGGCTTCGAATATGAAATCATAGTTGTGCTTTATACTATGTAAGAGTTGGCAAATATAAAAGTGTGGACCAAGATTGTCAAGATCTTGATATTTGACGATCTATCTTACGATCTTCCTATATTTAGTTCCTACCAATCCTATGATCTAATTCGTAGGGTCTTTACGATCTTCATAAGATCTTTCACAAAATCAAATGATCCTTATCTGATCGTTGATCTTGCAATCCTCCTTCGATCTTAAGTAAGATCTCGATCTTAACAACCTTGGTGTGGACTTTGGATGTGAAAATATATTTGTGCTTTATGCTCTACAAGAGTTGACAAATATAAAAATGTGGGCTTCATCTATGAAAATAATATTTGCACTTTGTACTCTATAAGAGTTAGAAATATAGAAATGTGGCTATTGGATATGAAATATTTATTGCCAAGAATTTCTCTTATAATATTTGAGAGGAAAAATAAATTTTGGATTAATTTAAAAGTGTGGGGTATATGACTTCAAAAGTCATAATAAAGAGTTTTTGGTTATCTCAATGAAAACCATAATTAGGAAATCCAATAAATATTTTTTGCTGATCTCAATAAAAAATTATAAGTGAAAAATTCAATAAAGAATTTTTTGTGATCTCAATAAAAAATTATAAGTGAAAAATTAAGTAAAGAGTTTTTGGTGATCTCAATAAAAAATTATAAGTGAAAAATTTAATAAAGAACTTTTGTGATCCCAGTAAACCATGAGCGGGAAATTTAACAAAGAGTTTTTGGTGATTTCAATGAAAATCACAATTGAGAAATTAAATAAAGAGTTTTTTATGATCTTAATAAAACTCTAAGTGAGAAATTCAATAAAGAGTTTTTGGTGATCTGAATCAAATCATAAGTGAGAAATTATTGAAGAATTTTTTATGACCTCAATGAAATTATAAGCGGTAAATTAATAAAGAGTTTTCGGTGATATCAATGAAAAACATAAGTGAGAAATTATTAAAAGAGTTTTTTATAATCTCAATAAAAAAACTATAAATGAGAAAATATTAAAAGAGTTTTTTGGTGATCTCAATAAAAATCATAAATAGAAATGATTAAAAAAAGTTTTTTTATCGTCTCGTTAAAAATCATAGATGCATCAGTTTCTGATGAAAAGTCTAGACGTATATATGAATTAGATGATAATTATCATCACATCTCAAAGTTAGTATTTCAGCAATCCTATTGACAAAAGATATGTCAAGAGTAAAAAGCTAAAAAACTTTATTGCTAAAATAGAAACCTATAATCATTCAATGATGGAAATTCATCCTTACTCTACTAGACCATTAGTTTCAAGGTTCAATGGATAAAAACACCTCATATAATGATTGTCAG
>LTAE01012265.1:0-14070 GCA_001647135.1 Pontederia paniculata | reverse complement strand
CACTCCCCAACCTTGTGTTGAAAGTTGTTATCTGGGGTCGCCCATTCCCCATCATCGGGCGACCTCCTCGGTTCAGCCTTTTTCATCCGGTCGCTCCTCCTTCATCTTTGGTCGATCGGTCATCCTCTGATCCCCTCTTCTACATGTATACTCCTCCTACTGCTTGTCGACTGCTTCATATACTTAGGATGCCCACTGCACACATGTAGTTCTTCTGATATAAATTACGCGTGCACTGGTCGTCCATTCCTTCAACTCAGATCGACCACTACTCTCAACTTGAATATATCCTGTTACAGAAATCAGCTCAAAAAGTTCATTAGTACAGGTTGAGTTCACTTAAAAATTTGTGATCATTCAAAATACTCGCGGGATCCTAGATTCAACATTACTTTGGTAGTCCGCTGATTCTTCGGACGTCCTTCCATTTCTTCACCTCAACTCTGACGCTCTTCCGGTCGTCCACTGCTTTAACTCCAAAGCTCTCAGACGACCTTTCTTTTCGTTTGGAGTCTCTCGATCGTCCGCTCTTCAACTTCGGATGACCTTTCATTCCTTCACTTTAAACCTGATGCTCTCCCGATCGTCCACCCCATTAACTCCAAAGCTCTCGGACGATTTCTTTCTTCATCCTGAGTACTTCGTCATCCGCTGTTCAACTTTGGACGACCTTTTATTCTGTTCAGAGTCTCTCGGTTGTCCACTCTTCACCTTCGGACGACCTTTCATTCTGCCAATCATTTCTTTGATCGTCCACTGCTATAATTTCAAGGCTTCGGACGACCTCTGTCCTGAATAAAAATACTTCTCGGTCGACTGCTCAGTATTTAGCTCCATTTCTTTAGTTTCTTTTCTTTACTTCGGTCGACCTCTTTGCATCCTTAGGACGACCACTTCACACTTAGGATTTTTCTTCCCGTCTTATCTGTACATAGGTCATCCACTTCTTGTCTTTGGTCGACCTATTACTAACTGAACACAAAAATCCTGCCTTTCACAAATACATCAAAGATTATCAGTACAACTAAGCTTTCCTCACAAATTTGTGATTATCAAAAGAATCTTGGGATCCTAAATTCAACAAGGAAATGCCCAAAGCTATGCAAATGTCTTTGTATTATGAAGATGATGTTATTAATCATACGATGACCCGTGATAAAGTGTTATGCAATGATACGATGATGTAGTTAAGAAAATAATTGAGTTGTGCCTCTTTTATTTGTTAACACACATATTACACACACACACACACACACACACACACACACACATACATGTATGTATATACTCACATGAGTGTTCTTTATGATTATAAGAAAGATCTTTACATACAACTAATGATAGGTGGGTCTCCTCTGTATCCAGGTTCGTGTAGGTGATGTTGTGAATTATAAGACGGCTCGGGTGACAGCGCTCGTAACGGATGATCACACATAGAAAAGTATCAATGGCCATTGAGTTGAGTTATTTAATTTATGCTTCTTAGGTCGAGTCATTTGTACTCCTTTATGAAATTATAATTCAAGTCCATGTATGGTTTGTGTGCCTTTAAAGTCACAAAGTAAAATTCAAAATTTTATGTTGATGTTGTGTGTAAATACCATAATGAATTTATGTTAGAACCTAATATGATTTGGACTGCATCTTAATGTTTATGTTTTAGCTGCAAATTAAAAGTTTAAATTTCTAAATTTAGTGCATTTTCAAATCTTTCGATGCATTTAAATCATGTTATCATAAGTAAAGTTTATGTAATGATCCGAAGTCCTCAATCAAATTTTTGCCGCATTACATTATAATTAAATAATAACTTAATATATGTATTTTTTTGTTTGATTATTGTATATAGTATAACATGGTATACATATATAACTGGTAGATGAAAAGATAAAATACTTCATTCGATCGAACTGCTAAACACAAAAAACCCTTGGAGTAATATTATTGTAAACAAAATAAAAGCAAACAAGGGTCATAAATTTGTGTAAAATGAAAAAAAAGGTCATACATATCAAAACATAAAATAATATAGTTGTGCTTGGTGAGGGGCCTACGAGTAAAGGGACCCTCCTAAACCCTCAGATAAGTAAAATAATCAAACTATATATATATATAAATAATTTAATAAAAAAATAAGTTTGTGCATGTGACCCTAGGATTAGACCGACTATTACTAGCAGATGGCTAGTGATAATACCAGTGAACCAGGGATACTCTGAAAAATAAATAATAATAAAGAATGATCATTTTCCTTATTGTAATTAGTTTTTCGCAAATAATTTCACTTTAATTATGAAAGTGTGATTTTCATAAAATCCTTTATATAAACTTAATTATGAGTGTTTTTTATATTTATTCTTTTTTTATTGAATAAGATATATTGAACTTTTAGAAATTAATAATGCTTCAAAATTTAGATGTATAGATATGATTAACTAAAAAATAATATTAATTAGTTTTAATACAATTTAGTATTCATTAGTCTGTAATAATTTAAGGTTTTTTACTTTTTTTATTTTGCTAGATTTTAATTTCCTAATTTACGTCTCACTTTTTTTAAGTGTTTTAATTTAGATTTAATAGCTTGATTATCCTAATAGACCCCATCACAGAAATGGCCGAAGAAAGTCAAATTTTCACATACCTAAGAACACTTGAAAATATTCGTGCCTGTTATAAGCGATGTTAATATCTCTGTGTTATAGAGTCCCTATATTTCTATGTTACTTTTTATAGCGAGGTTAATATATATCTAGATATTACTTATACATCGAATGAAAATTAAAATTAGAGTGATTCAAATCGGATGGTCTTTTAGAAGAAAAGAAATCATCCAACATTTTTTAAATGATTTATTTTAAAGTAAAAAGTCTTATCAAAATTTTGAGATCTTTTAGAGCCTATCTTTTTATTAATCTTGTAGATTATTAAGTAATAATTATATTTTATACATTGAGAAGAATAGTATATGTTATATTTTAATATAATCATTTATATTATATATAACTTAATGATTAACATATAGTTAAATAATTTGTATGTTAATTGAGTAATTTCATGTATATTAGAAGATATCCACATATTTTAAAATGTATATTTTCATTTAATATTAATTAACTAGGGTCTCATTTGGCTCATCGGATAATTTTTAATTTTAAAATTGCCTAGATATTATTTTTAATGTTAAAAAACTTAAAATTTTATGTCGGGTAGCAATCACCATTTTAGGACTTAATGTATGCAGGGTACATCTTAGCTAATGTAAAATCAATGATAAATTTTAAAGTTGATAAGAAAAGAAATCTATTCAATTTATTATTAATTAGTTTTGTGTGAAGGGTTGAGATGTGTCCCTGCAAAACCTGAAGCTCAATTAAGCTTTACTGCAAAAAAGATTTCGTCGTCTCTCCGCCGCTTGTCAGTTGAACTAATTAATTAATCACGGCATAAATTAAGCTATGAGTTCCTTTGGTTCAGAAGGATGCAAAAACGAAGATAGGATCCGAGAAATATATGACATAGCATTAAGATATCTGTGCAGTATACATAACTTGTTCTCTTGCACAAGGAAAAAGGTACTAATTATTTCTAATTGCCTCATCCATATATGTTTCACGAGGTTGATCATGAAATCATATATACTATTAGCAATTAAGTGAAACACGGGTTGATCATATATATATCACATGTAAGCAATCCATTTCAAGATGGATCGTTTAATATGTCATTTCTCGACTAAACTTAAGCACATGGAATTATGCATTGGTATATATAATTTAGACATGAGATTAACACATGCATGTTACTGATCTTTCCCCTGGCTTTTGGTCTGTTAAGAGCTACCAACAGCGAGGAAATCTATGAACCTGACATGATGATCAGTGACCGTCGCATCCTCTTTGTCGTTCACCTCGTCTCCATTGCTTTGCTCTGAAGTGTACTCAACACTGTTGGAAATGGAATCGCTGTTCACTCGAAGAAAGTCGTAGAACTCTATGGAGTTTTCCTTGTCTGCATGCAGAAGAAAATTAAACATCAACTTTCTGATCCTGTAAACAACAATTATAGTACTATCTATATGTGTTTGACTACCATGTTACCTTCATGTATATACCCATGGACGTAAGAAAAATGGAGGGGTCCGGGATCAAGAACAAGCTCAGATCTTGCATGATGATCCAGCTTTACTGATGATGATGCAGTAATTCGCGATTCAATCTCATCTTCCTCGAATGTCTTTTGGTCACTTTGTTTGATGCAGTTGCAGTTTGCAACGCTACTGCGACCGTGGTGGAACTGAGAGCAGCACTTCCTGTTCCGCCTGGCCGTGATGACATGCCAGTGATTCTTCACGGCGTTGTCGGTGCGCCCGGGGAAGAGGTGGGCGATTACCGACCATCTGTTCCCGTGCAGCCGGTGAGAGGTGACGAGCAGCTCTTCCTCTTCCTTGGTGAAAGGTCTCCTGTTTATTCTTGGATCCAACTGATTGTACCATCTCAACCTACAACTCTTTCCTGCAAAAAGTAGTTGCATCTAGTTTTAACTAACACAGAATTATAAGAATATGTGCTCAAGAATTAATGATTGCCTTCTAGCACCAAAAATAACAAACATGAAATTAAACATACATATGTGAATAATTCCTAGTCTGAATGAAGAAGAGATAAATATATAATTAGTTGTCGCATGAAAGAAAATTTAAGGTTAACTATTGCACCTGTTCTCCCTTGAAGCTTTTCCGCGATCGCATTCCAGTTGCGTGGCCCGTACTTCGTCACCAGTTCCTTGAGTATCTCATCTTCTTCAGGCCTCCAGTGTCCTCTCCTGAACATCTGATGCATAATTTTCTGATCCAATGATCTAGGGCAACAAAATAATCTCTATAGAGAATCTGATATCTAGTAATATCCTCTCTCTTCTCTCTTCTAATATTTTCCTCCAGCAGAATTCAGATCTATATCAAAGAGAAGCAAGAAGCTTAGAGTAGAAAACTAAGTGGAAGAGATCGCAAATTAAAGACCTACTTCCTTCTGTAACATGGTAGAAGAGAAGGCAGGGAACCGGAGATAGTGGAGCAGTATATATAGAAAGAGAGAGGTGTTATGTACATATCCCTAGTTAACTTAATTATTATTATTTTTTCTCGTTAGAGAGTTGGAAGATTAATGTCGCAGCGCTACTGCTGTTAGTGGTTTTGATGCAACGTGTGGGCTAACAAATATGTATATAGTAATCTAGTGGAAGTGGATTGAGAGAGGTTGCTTCATTGGCAATGGTGGTGAATTCCGTTCGTCTTTCAACATCTCTCATTGTTTCTAACCTAAACGTTTACTTTGGAACCAACCCCATCATCTGTGTACACGTACTTTGTAGAGAAAACCATACTTACATTTATATTACGTTAAAAATATTATATATATATATATATATATATATAATGTGTAGGTGACCTAGAACAAGAAAAGTGTTCACGCATGCACGAGCAAAAATTAAGTGTTATGGAGATAAGAACAGTTGATTGATGAAATATTAGCGTTCTCAGGTCATTTTGTTGTACCAATAAGTAATTATTATCATGATGATTTGACTTGTAATTTATGGGCAGGAATTAGTTCTAATTCATCATGCTTGTCAAATTAATATAGGTTCGTTTAAGTACGAGTATATATTATGTATAAGTATTTATTACTAGATATAATGACATGTAAGGTTTCAGGTTTCTTCTGAATCCTCACCTAACTGAACCACAAAAAAGGCCACTTAAAATCTGATGCATGTATGGTTTGTGTTATGTTAGAGAACAAATTAAAAATTAAGTTTGGTTTAGGTCAAATGGTGGAATGCTGGTTTGTGTCTTTTTTTATTGAGGATGAGAAGTTGTTAGCAAATGCAAAGAAGAAAGAGGCAAGACTCATTGGAAAGTTAGCCAACTAATCTCATGCAAGTCCTTAGCATTTTAACAACCTGAAAATACCTATGATATGTAAATTAATTTACTTTCTACTTTGGCATTCACATCATAATTAAGTTTGGCAGCTTGTAAGTTAACGAGGAATATAATGTTATTTTCAATACATACATATATATATATATATATATAAATGTTATATCCATAAGCTTTTTTTTGTCCTTTTACTTTACTAAATCTTAATGCATAAGAATTTTCTTTTAGGGAATGAATTAATCGGTAGTGTTTATATAAATATAATTTCATTGAGTTGTTCTTTTGAATGTTATAACGTTGATTGATTGTACTTACCTTTTTTGGTACTAATTGAAACAATTTAACTGCATGTCATCGATTTAATTAGATATAAAGACAAAATGTAGAGTAAAGGAAAACAAACATATAAAATAAGTTAGGTTTACAAACGATCATTAATCTGTTTATGGATTATTGTAGAAGGTTAAAAGAGAGAACGATCCTGATATCTTATCCAACTGGGTTAAAACAAATAACTTGTTCACAAAAATCTTATATTTCTGTCAAGTATAAAATGACCGATGCCAAGGAGACTCAAAAAACAAGGGTTAATTTTTTTTTAAAAAAGCCAAAAACTGGTTGCTCGTTAGATTAATCAAAACGAAATTGATCTCTCCCATTTAATTTTTATACTGATACGTTTAGAAGAAATATTTTTGTTCATTTTACCCGTAATTAAGATTTTTATCTTAAAGTAATTATCTTTTTTCAACTGTGATAAGCATTAATGCCTGTTTTGAATAGTTTAAATGGCCTTTTAAATTAATTGACATGCATGAGGATACCTGTTGAATGTGACGAGCACGCTATTAGCTTCTTTGACACTGTTCGTTGCTCTAACATCTTCATCTACTCTGTAACTACTTTTGTATATATAATGAAAGCTCCTCGATCGCGTGAATGTGGCGTTTCTTAATTATCATATATATATGGATGTTTAGGGACTACACTTGTTGACTCAAGGCTGAAGCTAGGAATGTACTAATTGATGCATTCGCATCCGCTTATTGACCAATATGTCCCTGGTTCCTATTATCTTCACTTTTTTTGTGTTTTTATGCATAGTTTACTTTTTTCTTTCAATTTTTATTTTTTATTTAACTTTTATAAATATAATCTTATATTGTTTATTAAATACCATTTATTTTTATTATACTAATATTTATTAGTTCATTAAAATTATTATGCATATACTACATATATTCAACATTTCTAATATATTATATACTTAAAAAATTGTTTCATGCCTATAATATATTTTTGAAGGTTATATTCCATTCACATTTTTCCAATTAATATTTACTCAAATGCTTCATGTAGTTACTTTATAAAAATAAATTCTGTCTATGTTATATTCTCTTTCAATATATATTTTTTGTAATTAGTAGTGGAGCTAAAGAAGTATTAAGAAAATAAGATATTGTCCATTATAAAAACATATATCAATACTTTTAGAATCTTCTCCCTTTTTCATATTTTTGTGATTGAAATGTTTTTCTTTTTTTTTATTATTTTTTTACTTTTGTAATGTTTTAAAATGAAAATCAAATTAATGTAGACCTGTTCGGTTACACTAAAAAGTGTGAAAAATATTAAAATAACTATATAAATTTATGAATTGTGCGCTCTTGGATTAAAATCTAGGCTCTACCATTGATCTAACTAATATGATATTTGATACGGAGAAGAAAGATTAGAAAGTCTAAGTGCATGTGTGCATGTATGTGTGTGTGAATTGGGGGGTGGGGTTGGGTGGGGGTATGAGAAGGAGAAGGGAAACTATAAAGACAAAATATCAAAAAGTATAAAACCATAATAAGCAATATATATCTTATCAACTGAATATTAAATATGTATAATTTGTGTTTTCTTAAGAGAAATGGTGCTCTATGTTTAATAGCTATTTTATTAGTACACTGCTAGAATTCCTAAAGAATACTCCATAACGGACAAGGGCAACTTGAGCTTCTGCTTATGATTTGCACAAGATTTGAAGAGTCAGATTCCAGAGAAACATTTTTGAAGTCGATCTTTTTTGCATCTTTTGATACCTTGTGGCGCGCCCCATGCCTCTGCCGCCAGAACGATATCGGTGTCTTGCCGGGGTGCCCCTGCACATATAAAGGAACCATCAGAAGATCAAATCGTGAACCCCACACCCCCTGCTTCCCTCGGCTCATAAATGATTCCTCTGAATTGACTTTGACCCAAGCCGACGAAGGGCCTCCCATTAGAGCCGAATTGAGTCTTGGGGGTGATGTGCCTCAATAAAGTGATGTCTAGCATACTACGAGTACCCAACCAAAGCCTTTGTCCATACTGCATTGATGCTTGTCCTCTTGGATTTATACTGTACATCATTTCTTGCCTTTTAGATCTCCGACAAAGAGAAGGCGAAGATAGAAAGGAGTTGGAGCTTGGATCACGGTTCCATATTTTGGCCTTCCTTTACCTAGTCCCTAGAGTTCCATGTGCCCATATATTCGGAGTTATGGTTTAAACTAGTTTGGAGTAGTGTCCATAATTGAAGGGATTCATAACAAGAGAAGAAGAGATGACAATTAGTTTCGGGTTTTCAACCACAGGGCACATAAGAGAGGTCAATGTCGTTCTAAAAATGGAGGATCTAGTCCTTCGTGGGCAGCCTCAGATGCACCAATTTCCACAAAAAGAATTTAATCTTAGGCGCGATTAGGATGGACCATACAGTCTTCCAAGACAACCATCCAGATCTCTGCAGTATGGACGGTTGGCAGCACAAAGAGTAGTAAACAACCTTGGCAATTGCATTTCCATGAGTGTCTGTGACCCATATCCACTTATCATCCTTGGTACACTGGGAAATAAAAATAGATGAAATCGCAGAGACCAAGGTTCCCCAAAACAAGCATGCAATAATGCATAATTCCAGTGTGCATCTATTATAAGCTCATTTATAGACATAGATGCTAATGGAGCGTAATATTAATAAAAGTTGGCTCGTAACATAATGGTATGCAGAAAATCCAAGGATCACTCATAACCTAGGTAGAAAGGCCATTTCCAATGTACTTCTGAAGTCCATGAAGAATATCATGTTGAACATTTAAGAGCAGTCTCCAACACCAGGTATAATTTTTATCAACAGGAGAAAGATTCTAGGGGTGAGGATTACCATACTTACATATAACCAATTTTGCTCACAGGGAGTCAGAATTGCTAAGGATGTCAAGCACCTTCTTGTCCAAGAGAGACGTGCGAAACATGTGAGTACTACGGATGCCTAAACCACCACAATTATGAGGGATTACGATTTACCAGTCAATGAGATGCATGCCACGCCTACCATCCTTAACCCAAAGGAAACTTCTGGAGATTTTTTCTAGGGAATGTAATATCCCTCATGATATGTATGATGCACCTAGAGAGTAGTTTGGCAAGGTATTGATGACATATTTAATAAGCGTGGATTTACCATCCATGTTTAGTAGGTTAATCTTCCCACCGTGAGATCCTTGATGAAGCTTTGTACACTAGATTTATCCAAGGTAAGAGAAAGGGAAGGATCCTTGTTCGATGCCCAGTATACGTGTAAGTAACTATTTCCTAGCGTGACTAAGCTTTGGAGGGAGGTATAATTCAGATTTCTATGGGTTTACTTGTTGGTTTTTGAGTGTATAGTAAAGCTTGAGGACTTCCAAAATTCTTTTACAATTTTTGCAGGTGGCATTTGCACAAATGAGGAGGTCATCAGCGTATAGTAAGTGACTCAGAGTGAAGGAGCCCACACTAGAATGAATTAGATGGTCTATGTCTACAGCTTGGTTCATAAGGGATGAGAGAACTTGTATCACGAGAATGAAGAGGTATGGGGATAGATGGTCCCCTTGTCGGATGCCCATATAGCTAGTGAAGAAAGGAGAGAGGATAAGTCATTTATAAGGTAGGAGAATCTAGGTGATTTCACACAAGCCATAATCCATCCTATAAATTGGTCAGAAAAGTTAGTTTAAGGATTTGATTTAGTGTTCCCTAGGAGACACAGTCAAAAGCCTTAGTTGTGTCAACATTGATGATCATGGCTTTCTTTCGTCCTTTGGTCATAGAGTGGGCTACTTCTTGCATAGCAAGGACGTTATCATGAATGTTTTTGTTTGCTACAAAAGCAGACTGAGTTTTATCAATGATAAGGGGAAGTGTTGGTTTAAGTTTGGTTGCAAGTATTTTGGCCACTACATGATATATTATGTTACATAAGGATATAGGTCTGTAGTCAGTAACCTTAATTGGATTCCGTTTCTTAGCAATGAAGATAAGACTCGTTTGAGACCATTCTAAGGGCATGACTCCAGTGTGGAAAAAGCCAAAATGCTTGAGGTGACGTCTTGACCTATGACATCCCAATATCTTTTATAAAATTCTAGAGTAAATCCATCAAGACTAGGTGCTTTTACAAGGGGAATAGCCCAGAAGGAATTCTTGATCTCCTTAGGTGGTATTGGAGAGTTAAGGGATAGGGTCCAAGGGGATTTGAGCTTGGGAAGGGTAGGTCAGCTGCCATCAATAGTTGGGTGAGGTTTGCTTTGCCAGAGGTCTTTGTAGTGCCTCACAAAAGCATCTTGGATGCCCTGATAAGATGTAATGAGTTCCTCCTCAAAATATTCTAGAGATGTGATGATGTTTTTCTTGTGATGAATAATGGTACTAGCATGAAAGAACTTAGTATTTCTATCACCCTCACTCACCCACTTAACTCTGGATTTGCTCCACCACTTGATATCAATTTGACTAAGGAAGACAACATGCTTGTGGTATAGAGTACGATGACGACCTAAGTCCTCCTCCGAGAGCCCTTGCCTCTCGTCCTTAGCCTCAAGGACAACAATATCTAGTTTTGTGTTTTGTGCCCTCTCTTCAAGATTTCTTAGGGAGTGTTTATTCCAATGGAAAGTCCTATGCATGATTTTATTTAAGGCTTGGTGTACATTGCTGCCTATAGGTTTAGTTGTCCAAAATTGTTTTACAATTTCTCTAGGTTCAGGGTAATCAAACTAGAGGTGCTCACATTTAAAATTTCATGATTTTTGGTTTTGCGGGGTTGTGTTGAGAAGGAGGGAGAGTGATCAGAAACACATCTAACTAGAGATTTTTGAGATATATTTGGAAAGTGAATAAGCCACATGTGGTTTAACATAACTCTATCAAGTATACATAAGATCCAAGCAAGTCCTTTTCTATTGTTACACCAAGTGTATTTGGTTGCCTCCATGTCCAAGTTTATTAGCCCTTGAGAAGTGATCAGATCCCTAAGGAGTCTAATAGATTTAGTAGGTTTAAAAGGTGCACCCACCTTTTTATCCCCCGGGTGTATACAAGAGTTAAGGTCCCCAAATACTACCAATGGGATGCCATGAGCTCTAAATCTAGAATGGTCTTACTAGATTATGCGTCTTTTTTTACCTATATCAAATCCCTGGCAAAGACGCCAAAAACTTGATGCGTTCTAAATATACTAGCAAGCGCACTAGTCGTTCAAGTAATAAAGGGAAAAGAGTAAGGATGTCGAACCCACGAGGACTAATGTAACCTAGCCTTATCTAATTCCAAAAGTAATAGATAAAAGATTAACTTCAATTTTAGTTCAGAAAATAAAAGATAAGAAAAGATAAAATCTCAGAGATGAGGTCAGATGAGATCAAATCAAGTTGGAAGATTTAGGACTCTCTCACCACTAAATCAGATTGAACAGAGTTGTTTCTAATGATGGACTAAGAATTGCCTAAAGTATGATCCTNTCAAATCAAGTTGGAAGATTTAGGACTCTCTCACCACTAAATCAGATTGAACAGAGTTGTTTCTAATGATGGACTAAGAATTGCCTAAAGTATGATCCTCTAAACAAACACAATCAACTATCCTAAACTTCAGATTAACCGGGACGTTCAAACGAATCCACCCTAAATCAATCTAAACCTAAGATGCTTTCATGTTGCAGTTCTTAAACTATTGACCGCTTAAGCAAGTCCAATCAACAGGCCACATAATCTGAATCTCCCGTGAGTAATCAGATTGTGACACGAATTGCTATGACTTTGAAATTCAATGATCAATCCCTTCTAATGCTCAGATCAATGAAATCAATTACACTAAACAATCAATAATCAAATCTCATGATCATCACAGAGAAAAGAAAGCAGTAAGAAAAATAATTGTGTTCTAAAAGAAACAAATCACTAAAACTCGATCCAAAATAAGGTTCAGAAGTTCCTAACAAAGATAACTCAAACATAAAAATAGTTCTTCCAAAAGAAAGAAGAAATCAAATTATGGATCTCTACAGAAGATCTTCAAGTCTTGGTCTTCTTTCGTCACCAAAAGATCTGAAATTTTGTTCAAGGCTTCGGGTAGATCTCTCTGGCTTCTTCTCTTCAAATTCATCTCTCTCTCTATCCTGTAGAATAAATCTGAATATCTCTGTATTGTATTATGATACTTTTCAACCTATGTTTTTCTCCTTTTTATACCCTAGGGTTTCATAGTAATCTTCTGTAATCTCCTGATCTCGATCAATGACTGTGATTAAATCCCTTAAAAATCTCTTCTAAATCCTCATGATATCTCAATATCAAGTCTCTAGAGTCTTGGATCGAATAGAAGTCTTTCCAATTGTCGAATCTTATCAAATCCGCGACTTTATAAATATGCGACATCTTCTCACGACCCGTTACAGAATGTAATCCCGTGAACGATCAATTCTTCCTCTGGATTCCATCTTCACAGCTCGTGATAGAACATCACGGCCCGTAAATCGTGCACAAGCCTGTCACCCGAGGCGATTTTCCCCTACTTACGCCCCATAACAGTTTGTAATGACCCGTAACTCGTGCTCAGGCTGAATCTTCCGAGGCGGCTTCTTCTACTTACAACCCATGATGGAACATCACGACCCGTAACATCTTCGTTGTAGCTTTTCATCGCTTTGGCATACGTCGTGATCTTGCCTAATGCCTCGTGACTTGTAATGTAATGGCCCGTAACATTTTTTAACGGCCCATGACGATTTGGATTTCACTATTGGGAGCTTCGGCAAGGGTCGTAACTTCCATCATTGCAGTCGGGAACTCCTTCATTACAGCCTGTTATTCCTCATAACGACCCATGACATTTGAATTGTAACTTGCACTGCCTGCTAGATAGGTCATGATGGCCTGTAATGGCTCGTGACGGCTAAACTGTTGCTTCATCACCTTCATCACGACCCGTGATGAGCACTGGAAATAGATTTCCTCATTCCGAATGTGCTCATTTTGTGAGTTGATTCTAGTCCTTAGCCTTTTTAGTTGATTTCCTGCAAAATAGTCACTAACAAGAGTAGAATTATGACTTGAAAGAATATGAACAAATAAAGAATAAAATAGATGCATGCGATGCCAAAATGACACAAAATCATGCCTAATGCAGGCCATAAAATATGTTATAAAATTCACGCATCACTAGACAAAAGAGTTAGAGTGCTAGCATATATACATGTCAAGACAAAAGAGAAATTTTCGTATGAGATCACTGCATGCAAGTATTGCATCTGTGCAAGAGGCATGCCTTGGATTAGTCCCACATGCACAAGTCACGAGAGAGATTTTGGGTATAAATGGGAACATGCCCTTCATTAGGTGTGACGCGTTTTGGTAAAACCGTGCGGGCTAAGACCCAGAGCGGACAATATCATGCCTTGGCCAGGGATGTTACATATGACATCAGAGCAATAGGTCCTGATTTTGGGTTTAGAAGTGTATAGGATCACCAAGTTATGTCAATATTGGTCAACCTATGTCCATATGACCTACGTCTACATGTATGATTGTCAAATATTATCATTTGTTCTATGATTCTAAGGATCAATTGAAAGGAAGTTTGAATAAGGAAATAGGTAACATAAAGTTATATGCTCTATATGACTAGGAAATTTATTATTTATTAGTGAATACTATCAAATACTATTTGTAAAAATATTTTCAAGCTCATGTGTGATTTGACTAATATTTCATTGCTATGAATTGTTAGAGGAACTCTGGAAATATAAGAAGTTTCAATGGTAGTAACTCTGCTAA
>LTAE01012264.1:0-14074 GCA_001647135.1 Pontederia paniculata | reverse complement strand
ATCCCTCTTCATATTTTCTCCTTCATGCTTCTGCTCCTCTTCACATGTATTCTTCCTTTAATGTTGGTCAATTGCTTCATATGCTTAGGACGACGACTGCACACATGTAGTTCTTTTGATATATATTACGTGTGCACAAGTCGTCAATTCCTTCAGCTTTGGTCGACCTCTCAATTACTGAACTTGACATATCTTGTTACAGAAATCAGCTCAACAAGTTCATCAGTACAAACTAAGTTCACTTACAAATTTGTGATCATCAAAACACACTCGGGATCCTAGATTCAATAATTTCTCTTGATTATCATATATTGTTCCATTCACTCAAGGCATTATCTTTTTATTATTGTTGGTATCATAATTGTGTTTTAGATACGAGTTCTAGTTCTAGTTATCATTTTTCTATTATGTTTGCCTTCAATTATTCAGAAAAGGAATCCATATTCATCCCCACCATCTATATCTAGATATTTTTTTATTTTAGTACTTTAGTTGTGATCTAATAAGAAAAGGAAAATTCGCTTCTGAAGAAATATCAGTAAAAAAACTAGAGTCGTTATTTTCACAGTTTCTACAAAAAAATATCCGAAAAAATAAAAATGTGGAAATAAAAGAAAAATTCAGGAAAAAAAGTCTTGCCCTCTATAGTGCCTTCAAAATAAAAAGAAAAAGGAAAAAAATTGGTTGAAATAGATTTTGTTGGTAGAAAGTCCGAAAAAGAAAAATCCTAAAACATATTTGTCTTACCTGAAGTTTGGTTAGCCCTTTAACTTTTTTGTTGTGTAATCTAATCTTTTTATTTTCTTTTTTGTTTGGAAATCATTTCTGAGATCTATTCCACATTCAACCTCGAATTCATTTTTTTATCTTGCAGTCATACTGTCAAATTAATTTGATTTAGTTACTTCTTTCCTTTTTTTGACTTGCGTTAGTTCTTTGAGAACTTGTTTGGAGGGTTCAAGAGAGGAAAAAGGTTGATGAGAACATTAGAGGGAAAAAGCCGAATTGAGTTGAGATAAATAAGAAAGTGACCACCAAAGTGTCACCATGTGAGGAGTAAGAAAAAAAATATTTTGTTACTAATTTTGTTGCAAGATTTGATCAAAATGTCAATAGAAAACAACAGAGAATCTAATTTGCGAAGAGAGGAGATTGATCAAAAGAAGATGATGGAAATCATGACACAATAGTTTCAACATCTTGGAGCTATGATTACTGATTAAATCGATGTGCAGAAGGATCAAATTGAATGAATAAAAAGCAACTACTCAACCAAATCAAAGAAGAGATCGCCAAAATAACGAGTTGTTGCTCACGAACATGAAGAAACAGAAGATGAAAATGATGAGTACACTGTTGCAAATTGGAGTATGCCTAAACATGTTCACATTGGAGAAAGAAGGAACGAACGAGAAGGAATTCTAGATTGAGATGCAATTGATCGAAACACAAGTTCAATTAAATTATATCTCCATACTTTCCAAGGTAAAAGTGATCTTGATATTTATATTGAGTGGAAACAAATAGTAAAAAGCATATTTGATGATCATAATTATTTTGAAGATAAAAAGGTTAAACTTAATGTTGTATCTTTTTATGATTATGTCATCAATTGGTGGAATCAATTAACCATTAATAGGCGAAGAACTGGCGAACCTCTAGTAAAAGACTGGGATGAGATGAAAATAATCTTGAGAAAAAGATTTGTTCATCCCTCATATTATCGTGACTTATGAATTAAATTGCAGAGTATAAGAAAAGATTCCAAATTTGTGGAGGAGTACTATAAAGAGATGGAGACCACCCTCATCCGTGTCAAAATCAACGAGGATCCTGAAGACACAATTGCCCAATTTGTATGTAGGCTAAATCGAGAGATTTCTAAAGTTGTGGAATTGCAGGAGTATTTGGAGTTGGATGTAGTCTTGCATAAATTTATAAAGGTCGAGAAGCAGCTGAAACGAGATACTCGTCCTAGTGTCAAATTTGAAAGTTCAAACTCAGCTTGGCAATCAAAATGGCATGCAAATGCCAAATCATCTGAAAGGTCAAATTCAAGGTTTGAGGAGAAAACCAAGTCTGAAGACTCTAACTCGAAGGATAAAGGCATTGCACCTTTCAGCTCACAAAGGACTAAAGATATTAAGTATTTTCATTCTCTAGGTTCAGGTCATATTGTTTCACAATGTCCAAATAAGTGTGCTATGATCATGATTGACAATGGTGATATTGCATCTGAAGAAGAGTTTTCACACAAAAGTGCAACATCCTCGAGGAAGAAAGTGGTAAGAAGTTGAAGAAATAGGGAAAGGTTTGATAATTTTGAGAACATTATATATAAATATCCAAGAAAATGTTGTAGAACTTCAAAGAGAGAATATTTTTATGCTCATTGTCGCGTGCAAGATCGAACGTGTGGACTGATTATTGATAGTGGAAGTTGTGTCAATGTAGCGAGTAAGTTTATGGTGGACAAGCTTGGCTTACGCACGCTAAAACACCCCAAACGTTATAGACTTCAATGATTGAATGAAAATGACGAGGTAAAGGTTACCAAATAGGCATCCATATAATTTTCCATTGGAAGGTGTACTGAGGAGGTGTTGTGTGATGTCGCGCCTATGCAGACATGCCATATTCTACTTGGGAGGCTTTGACAGTTTGATTGTCGTACCACACATGATGGCTACACAAATCGCTATAGCTTTCAATAAGGACAAGCATCATGTAACACTTATACCATTACCACCACACCAAGTATTTGAGGAACAATTGCAAATAAAGAAGTCCATTAGTGCATATTATAAGGAACCTATGAACAACGTCAAACTTCAGCAAACATAAAAAGAGAATGTGAGTAGAGTTGAAAATAAGAGTGAGAAAAAAATATTGGGCACAACAAGAAAAAAATGAAAAGAAAGTGAATGGAGAAGATAAAAATATGAGTGCTTTAGCAAGAGTGAGCGAGAGCGAAGTAGTTTGTAACTTATTGAGACCGATGATCTTGTTTGTATACAAGGAGGTTCATCTATCTAACACTGACTCTCCTTTGTCAATTGTTGTTATTTTTCTTTTACCGGAGTTTCAAGATGTCTTACCCGAAGAAATGCTTTTAGGTCTGCCCCCCAATTATAGGAATTGAACACCATTTTGACTTCATTCCAGGTGCCCAAATACCAAGCTGCCCGGCTTACGAAAGCAATCCTGAAGAAACAAAAGAGTTGCAAAGATAGGTAAAAGAACTTCTTTCTAAAGGACTTGTTCATGAGAGAACGACTCCTTGTGATGTCCCCTATTTTGTTGGTGCCAAAGAAGGAGGGGACTTGACGAATGTGCATGATTGACATGCGATAAATATGATTATAGTTCTATCCCTCATTTAGATGACATGCTTGATGAGTTGCATGGTTCTACTATATTTTCTATGATTGATTTAAAGAGTGGGTACCATCAAATTAAGATGAGGGAAGGTGATGAATGGAAGACAACATTTAAAATGAACACGGGTTATATGAGTGGTTAGTTATTCCATTCGAACTCACGAATGCACCTAGTACTTTCATGAAATTAATGAATCATGTTTTGCATGCTTCCATAGGCAAATTTGTGGTTGTATATTTTGATGATATCTCGATTTATAGTAAGAGTTCGACTAATTATGTTGAACATTTAAGATGTGTTCTTGAGGTTTTGATAAATGAAAAGTTATATGCTAACATGAAGAAATGTCACTTTTGCATGAATAGAGTTCTTTTTCTTGGTTTTGTTGTTAGCTCTAAAGGTGTAGAGGTCGATGAAGAGAAAGTCAAGACAATCAAAGAATGACCTACACCGAAGTCAGTGATTGAAGTGTGGAGTTTTCATGGATTGACTAGCTTCTATCGCAAATTTGTACCGTATTTCAGCACTTTAGCTACCTCATTGACTAAAGTGATTAAAAAAATGTCGATTTTAGATGGACTGAAGAACAAGAGAAGGCCTTCAGCACATTGAAAGATAAGCTAAGTTCAGCTCCTTTACTTGTCTTGTCTAGTTTTTCAAAAACTTTTGAAATTGAATGTGATGCTTTGGGAATCGATATTAATGTATTATGATGCAAGAAGGAAGGCCGATTGCTTATTTTAGTGAGAAACTCAGTAGAGTGGCCCTCAATTATCCCACGTATGACAAGGAGTTGTATGCATTGGTGAGAGCTTTGGAGACTTGCAACACTATTTATGGTCCAAGAAATTTGTCATTCATTCTGACCATGAATATCTAAAACACTTAAAAGGACAAGATAAACTTAATCGACTACATGGTCATTGGGTTGAATTCATTGAAATATTTCTTTTTGTAATCAAATATAAACATGGTAAGAAAAATATTGTTGTTGATGCATTTGTCATGAATGTATACTCTTATCTCATTATTTGATGCAAGGTTTTTTATTTCGAGTATCTAAGGAACTATATGTGTAACACCCCAAAATAACAACAACAACAACAACAATAATAATAATAATAATAATAATAATAATAATAATAATAATAATAATAATAATAATAATAATAATAATAATAATAAAAATAATAAAATTATTATTATTATTATTATTATTATTATTATTATTATTATTATTATTATTACTAGTGGTATTAGTATTATTTGTTATAATGGCATTACTAGTAAATAAGTTAACTAATTAAGGATATTTTTATTATAGGCGAAATTAAAACCTAAAAATAAACTCTATAAATACAAAGCTGACGAGAGAAAGAGAGAGGTCTCTCTCTTTTCTCTTCAGCCGCCACAGGAAAGAGAGGGGGCTTCTCTCTTTCCTCGCATCATGTACGTAGAGAAAAAAATAGGTGAGATTTCACTTTGCAACAGGCTTCATGTCTGGATCTTATTGGGTTTAATCTTACAACAGATTTTGATTTTTGTTTTATTCTCAGACTTGAAGTAGGTTGGATACACCAATAAACTATATTTTTTTTGGTTCATTGTTCGGTAGAAAAAAGCTGCAGAAATTTGTTACTATTACAATATATAAACAATATGTATCGTTTTCATGCATGTACGAAGAACTGCTAGATGATAATCGTGGTTATATATGCATATATATGTTAAAGTTTAGAGTATTGTCAAATTAATTATTAGGCTATAAAGAAAAAAAAAAACAGCCACCAGAGAGTTATGATTACATGTGATAGGGGAATATTATATACACATAATGTAATATGTTAGTAATAAATGTTAAACGGCTTCTTATTTTTATTTATTTATTTGAAATCTTCTTGTTAATTGAAGTCAAATACACGGCAATGTGGATAAATAAGATCTCTAAATTGAATGAATATGAGTAGTTAAAAGTAATATGTAAGGTGTAAATTAAATTTAAATAAGGTGTAAATTTATTTGTATGGTGCGTACAAGTATCAACTAAGAGTATTAGCATATTATAGCAGGTGTCATCTAAGAGGATTAGCATATTATAGCAGGTGTCAACTAAGAGTATTAGAACATTGTAGCTGGTAAAGTAACCGAAAAGAAAGTAGTCCCATAAAAAAAATTAAAGAAGCAAAAATGTCATTCTTCTATGAAAAAATTATATAAGTACGTAGGCATTAATTTCAGCTGAGAATGTAAAGGAATATATATATATATATATATATATATATATATATCGGGTATAACTTGTTAAATGTTTTTTGTGATGTAATAATAATATTTTAATAGGTTCAAGAAATCACGTTGAGTTCCGATAATATTGAGAGATCTTTGGAACTTTTACGTTTGACAGGTGAGTGGACTTCCTGAAATAATATTTATCATATTACTCTCATGAGTAATTATATGATTATGTGTAATGTATTTTCTATTTTTTCCATTTGAAGCCTACATTTATTGAGAATTGAATTTTGCACTTGTTTACGTTTTGATATGAAATATATTATATCGATTGAGGTTCACACTATTAAGCTAGCCACGTTGGGTGCTGAGAAATTTACATGTCATCTTGATATGAAGTTATGATGAAAATTAATTTATGATAGATCGAATGTTGTATTTATTCTTGAGAATGCATATGAAAAGTATGAATATTTTTTATGCGAGATTATTATCAGAATTCTTGTTATTAGATGCGCCAACCTATTAAGTCCACTGAGTGTGGCAGTCTACTGAGTTTATTTGAGACGCCAAATTATTAAGACCACTAGGATGACAATATTAAGTCCATCAGAAGAATGTTTATTGAGTTAGTAGAGACGAAAAAAAACTATTAAGACCACTTGGATGATAACATTAAGTCCGTCAGAATAATATTTATTAAGACAACATATGACACTTATTTTATTAAGTCCATTTGAGATGGCATGAAAAAAATATTATTTTTTTCTATATTGCACACATGATTTTTGTTATACGTATCTTACTCTTGCCTTCCAATATACATTGATTTATTATACTTCAAATTTTGTGAAAGTTGAACTTTCACTCACTGGGCTTAATCAATGCTCATCCCTTTCATTTTAATATTTTTGTAGGTCATGAATGCTGAATCTTGTTTGATATGTTGTGAACATGGGAAAATATGAGTTAGGAATGAGAGAGACAAGAAAACTATGAATTACTTTAAATTGTTTCATTTCATAAAATCTCCAATTTAGTTTGTTAGATATTATAACTTATTTATCTTGGAATAAATGTTAGTCTTGCACGAGTATTTGACTTCCCTACCTTTATTTTGTTAACTTCAGAATTATTGCTGAAACACTCTTTATTTGATGACAACTTGATAATTATATTTTAGATTATGTTTCTTTTAAATGTCACAAGTTATGTTGATAAATGATTAAATATTTTTTTTATAAAATATAATTTTATGGTAATACCCTTGTGGTACCTCAACTGGAGGTAGGGGTGTCATAATATGAGAATGATTTTGATTTTTATTTTTGTCATTGTTGACCGATTTTTAAGGAACAACAAAAATTCTATTTTTGTCATTGTCGACCGATTTTCAAAGATGGCACACTTTGTTCCTTGTCGTAAAACTAATGATGCTACTCATGTTGTAGATTTAATCTTTAAGGAGGTTGTGCATCTACATAGAATTCCTAACGCCATTGTAAGCGATACAAATGTAAAATTTCTGAGCCACTTTGGGTTGTTCTATGGGGTTACTTGGGTACAAAACTACTATATTCTACCACTTGTCACCCACAAAATGATGGACAAATGGAGGTAGTAACCCGAAACTTGGGTACTTTATTGCGTGCTGTGATAAAGAAAAAGTTGAAGTCTTGAAAAGAATATTTGTCATTAACTGAATTTGCATACAATAAGACTTTACATACTTCTACTAAGTTTGCTCCTTTTGAAGTTGTTTATGGTTTTAATCCACTAACACCTTTAGATATGATCCCTTTACCGATGAAAGAAGTTGCCAACCTAAATGACAAAAAGAAGGCTTAATTGATTAAAAAGATTCATGAAGATACCAGGAAGCATATTCTTCACAAGAACGAAACAAATTGTTGCTCAGATCAATTAAGGAACAAAGAAGATTACTTTTCAGCCCGGAGATTTTGTCTTGGTTGCATCTAAGAAAAGAGAGATTTTCTAAATAAAGAAAATCAAACTTGCATATATAAGGGGATGGTCCCTTTTAGATCCTAGAGAAAATTAAGTATAACTCATATAAGGTGGATTTGCAAGGTAAGTATCAAATGAGTTATACTTTTAATATCACAAACTTGTGTACTTTTGATGCTATTGCAGATTCGAGGAAGAATCCTTTTGAAGAGGAGGGGAATGATATGAATGCGGAACCTGTCAAATTTGGAGATAGCACAAATTTAAAAGTTACCAAATTCGAACCTGCCATATTTGGACCTAACATTATTGAACACAATGACAAGGAAGAGACTTCATATGATGATCAAGATGTTGCTGCTGAAGATGGTCAAGAATCTTGTGATTGAGTACTGGTCCAATAATAAGATTGCAGACGAAACAAATTCAGGTTGCTATGGAGAATTATCTTCAAACTAGATTGAAGACTATGGATCAAACTCAACTACTTAATGATGTGGTGAGTCTAAAGGTCAATCAGAATCAGATTCGAATATAGGTTTGTCAACAGAGTTGTGCCAATGTATGTGCAAGATGGTGAATCATAGTAGACAATTACACGTATAAAGTTGATCGAATGTACCACTTAAGGTATCAAATCCATAGGGAGGCAAAAGCAATTATCAGGAATTTATCACTCGAGACTAGTAAAGATGAGAACAATTACCTTAGAGAAACTAAAGTGTAGAATACTAATTTTTAGGGTTTTTGATTAAATGCATAAATGAACTAAGATAACGTGGACAGATCAGATAACGACTATGCAAATATGAGATACAACAGAGATGTGAAGGAACTCGAGAGTTAGCAGATTTCGGGGATATCAGACTGGATTATCGTTTACATGCAAGGTTTATACGCTAAATCATGTTTTGATGAAGAGAGGAATCATGAATTCCTTTGCACGGGATTCAATTACATTCTCCCTGCAGTCACGCGGTGGAGAGCACAAAAGAATCCTGGGACCGAGTCTAGGTGAGTCTAATGATTTGCTACCGCCATCAGACAATGTGAGAGCGAGATGTAATAGTCAGTTCTCCAAATGCCCTAATAGGAAAAATATTGTAAGACTAGTCCTCACAGTTGCAAGGTTGTGAATCACCCGATGGTAGTGACCCAATGCACTCAATGGGAAACTGAAATACGACCACTCACTTCACTACATGCCTCTGATCAAGGACGTATCATCCGACGAGAGAGAGTGTAGACAAGGAAGAAAACCGTATCGAGGGTCAGTCGTATCCAATCACAAGATGAACAAAACTCTTCACAACACTAGATTCAAAATCGAAATCAAACGATCGGTTGATAAAATGAAAACCATAAATAGTTCAAAGTGTTCAAAACCAAAATAGTAATCAAATACTTCATCCCCTACTGCTAACTCTAGATTATCCTACTTAGTTACATATCATGTTCATCAAAATACAAGATAGAAATGCTCATGTTCTTCATCCTGCAGAGTTGCTCGTCAATGGCGTCGTCTCTACTTCCTTCGGTGATGGATAGAATGGTGCTACTGATCCTGCACGTGAGCCTTCCCAAAAGCTTCCAAGAACGCGATATATATTTTTGTCTTCTAATTCATCCTTTTATACCCTCTGCCTTCATTCGACACGTGGCATCTTTGTCCAGCCCGATACTGTCCTTTTGATTCTTTTATTATATCCTTTCTAAATGTGGGATGTAAAAGATTTTTTTCCGTTTTGGCATTTCATATTTGTACATTATACAACATTTTTCTCAACATATAACATCCTTATACAAAAGCTATACATCATGAGGAGACATACATTCTCACAAAATGATCAAAGTAGAGACCTATGTCTCATCTATACCTCGTCCAAAAGTATGGTCACAACACTGGTCTACTGATATGAAAAATGTGAAAAATCACATTATAAGCAAACCACAATTCAGTAAGTATAAAACTCATAGTATATGGCTTATCATCTACTCATTCCAAGGAAAACAATATAAACATTTTCATATATCAATTATCATAGTATCATATCACTAGATAAAATGAAACATGTATTATCACCAACATATCACATGTCCATATTATATTATGTAACATGTCATGTACTTGTGCAATCATGTATGCAACATGTCATATNCAACATCAAATTGTTATCAACTTTGCACTTGGCAGATTGAGTGAAGTCAGTTATAAAATTCATAACATATCCGAAATACAACATATTTAGATAATACAAACTTTACCAAAAACTAGACTCATATAAGTGTAATCTATATGAATATCTTCTTCTAAATTATTCTGTAATGATCATAGAAAATTCAACCAAATAACACTATTCTGGTACATTTTTGTGTTTTGGCAGAGTGAGTGATGTTGAATATAAAATTCATAACTCATGCAATACTTACTAAAATCAAACCATTACAATTTTAAATAAAATTATACTTCCAGAGGATAAACTTATATAAAAATCAAAGTGTTATATTTTCTAGGGAGGTATCAGAAAATTCATAAATTTGCCTATGTTCTATTTTATCTCAGAGTCCTGACAGACTATGTGATGTACAATGTAAATATTATATCTTGCAATTTACATAGCCTATGATTTTAATTCCAATTGGATCTGAAAGTAGACTTCCATTAGTGCATGAAAAAAAAATTATCCAGAACTCATTATATGAATAATATTTATTGTAAAATTTACAATTCAGAACAACCCTTTTAGAAAACAACAAGAGTGAGTCCTAATCATTTACTCAACTTCTAATATACAAATCAGAATAATTCAATTCCAAAGCTTATGGAAAGTAGACTTCAAGGGGATATAACAGAAGAAGTTTTATAATTTTTGAAGGAGTCAAAGGCAATATTTAGTCTTTAGGAAGTTTCAGCTCTAGAATTGATTTCAGCTAGAGTATGTTCTACCCTTGAGCATGTTAAGTTTGTTATGCTCCATAAAGAGTAGGAATTTATAGAATAGGAGGGTAAACCATAACCAGATAACAACTTCAACTGAAATTTGTAGAGTAATCAATAGAAAAGGAGTTAGCTACTTACTTTATTGCAAAACCCTAGAGTTTCCTCTTAGGTTGATGTTGAACTAAAAAGTTGTAGTTGTCTTACCTTCTTTCTAATTTTCGGACATGAGAGGTGTTATGTGTATGAGCAGGTGTAGAATAGGTGGAATTTTACATTTTATCCACAAGAGATACCGACTTATAATCGGCCAAGAGATGATACCATTGTAGACATGAATTTGATTATTATTTACATGTAATGCATTTAAGTAAATTACTTGAGACATTACATGTAAATAAGAAACTACCTACCATTTGGATTCAAAGAAAATATTTATAAAAATAAATTTCAAAGGAATCAAAATATAAATTTTGGTTCGAAGAACAAAATCGGCAATTTATAGATTTTTCATTTTTGTCCCTTCATTTTACCTAACTAAAATTCTTTCTAAAATCTATTAAAATTCTTATTTAGTACACTTTAACATATAGGAACAATTACCGAGACTTTAATTTTTCAAATTCTAAACTTTTCAAAAATTATATTTTCATGCCATAGTCGAATTTTACTATTTTTTAGCATATGAAAACTGAAACTACAATGCACACTTTAACACATATATCATAGTAGATATTAATCATATGAATACAAATTTAACATTTATAATCTCATATGAATTATATCATGGATATCACAATAAGCGGTGTGGAAGAAAATGGTGATTGGTTGGAAGAGTGAGGCAGGGAAGACGGAGAGTCGGTGAAGAAGAGATAGTGGAAGGAGAGGGAAAATAAAGTTATCAACTGGTCTCCTTAGGTGGAAAAAATGGTAATTCCCATGGAATGTTGGCGAGCGGGAAAATTAGAAAACTCCCACACAGATAGGAGCGGTTTCAAGTATTCATAGCCTTGAAAATTCCTAATCACAACTTCATCGAATTTGGCATCTTACGAATGACACAAACAAAGAGCAAAGGATTTATTAGATGTTAGTCTGGGTTATCTCCCAGTAAGCGTCATTGTTTAATATCCTTGACTAGACATTCCCATGAGTTCATAATGTTGTGACTGGTTCAAAGATGATGGATTCCTTTTCAGGTGGTCTTATCCCTAGTTGATATGTTTTAAGTCGATGACCATGCACTTTGAAAACATGCCCTTTCTTTGATATTAGCTCTACTCCACCGTGATCAAATATCTTGTTAACTATATAGGTGTCGGTCCATCGAGACTTGAGTATCCTGAGAAAGATTTACAATCTTGAGTTGAAAAAGAGGACTTGTCCCTCGACTTCAATGCACTTGTTCAGAATACGCTGGTCGTGCCAAGCCTTAGTCCTTTTCTTATAGATCTTAGCATTTTCATAAGTCTGGAGTCGTAATTCTTCTAACTCTAGAAGTTGCAAGTTGCAGTTATCTCCAGTCATCTTCATATCCAAGTTTAGTTCTCTCACAACCGAATATGTTTTGTATTCCATCTCGACAGGAAGATGACATGACTTCCCATATACTAACTAGTAGGGTGTGAATCCAAATGTTGTCTTAAAGGCTGTTCGACAAGCCCATAAGGCCTCATCTAGCTTCGACGGCCAATCCTTCCTCGACTTCGAAACAATTTTCGCCAGTATGGTCTTGATCTGCCAATTTGACACTTCTACTTGGTCGCTCGTCTGCGGATGGTAAGCAGTTGTGACCCTGTGATAGATCCCATATTTGCGAAGCATATTCTCAAACTATCTTTTAACGAAGTGTCTTCCTCCATCATTGATGACTATTTTTGGGATTCCAAATTGTGGGAATATAACCTTCCCAAATAACCTTCAAACAGAAGCAATATCATAGTGTATAGTCGGAATAGCTTCAATCCACTTCGACACATAGTCGACGACCACATGTATATACTTGAATCTTCCAGATGTTGAGAATTGTCCCATATAATTAATTTCCCAAACGTCGAAGAGTTCGACTTCGAGGATGTCAATCTGTGGCATCTCATTCCTTCTTGAAATATTTCCAGTACGTTCATAGTGGTCACACTATCGCACTTAGGCATTCACATCCTTAAAAATTGTTGGCCAGTAGTAACCAGCTTGTAATATTTTTGTGGCTGTCCTCTGGACTCCACCATGACCTCCATATGTGGAGCTGTGACACTCCTCTATTATCCTATAAGCTTTTGACTCGTGTACACGTCTCCTGAATTGCCTGTCAGAACATCTCTTTAAAAGCATAGTATCATCTCAATAGTAGTGTTTGAGTTCATTAAACAACTTCTTCTTCCCTAGATAAGTTATTTCTAGCGAAATGTAGCCTTTTCCGAATGCTTGTTGATGTGCTAGGAAGTTAGCTATGTCAGTGTACCATGGCGGTTTTGTGTTGAAGACCACAAGTAGTGAATCATAAGGAAAGTTCTCATTAATTGGCATGGAGTAGTCTTCAAGAGGTTTGATCAGCCTTGACAGATGATCTACGACAAGGTTCTTAGCTCCATTTTTATCTTTAATTTCCAGGTTGAACTCTTGCATTAGCAAAACCCATCTTATCAGTCGGGGTTTGGTGTCTTTCTTCTGCATCAAGTGTTTCACAGCCTCATGATTTGTATAAACAACTACTTTTGAGCCCATCAGGTACTGCTTGAACTTGTCGATCGGATAAACGACTGCTAGCATCTCCTTTCAGTTATGGTATAATTCTACTATGTGGGATCTAAAGTTTGACTGGCATAGTAAATAACAGTGTTTCCATTTTCCTTCTTTTGCCCCAAGACAGGTCCTATGGCATGGTTGCTTGCATCATACATGATTTTGAAAGGAAGACTCCAATCGGGCGACTGCACAATAGGAGCTGAGGTAAGAGCTTGCGTGATCTTGTTGAATGCTTCCAAACCTTGTCTGTAGAAAAGAAATTCAGCATCCTTATGCAACAAGTTTGTTAATGGCTTAGCTATTTTTGAAAAAACCCTTATGAATCTTCGATAAAAGCCCGCATGATCTAGGAAACATCTTATTCCTTTCACGTTGATAGACGGTGGGAAAATCTTAATTACTTCAATTTTGGCTTTTTCTACTTCCTGCCTTTCTTAGAAATTATATGTCACAACACAACTCCTTGAGTTACCATAAAGTGGCATTTCTCCCAATTCAGCACTAGATTCACTTCTTTACACCTTTGTAAAACCTTCTCCAGATTACATAAACAATTATCAAATTACGACCCCTATACTGAAAAGTCGTCCATGAAAACTTCCATTCTATCTTCAATGAATTCAGAGAAAATGGACATCATGCACCTTTGAAAGGTAGTTGGTGCATTGCACAAACCAAATGACATTCTTCTATATGCATAGGTTCCATATGAACAAGTGAATCTTGTCTTCTCTTGATCGATGATGTGAATTGAAATTTGCAAGAAACCTAAATATCCATCTGTTGAATCTAGGATCCCGAGAATGTTTT
>LTAE01012263.1:0-14074 GCA_001647135.1 Pontederia paniculata | reverse complement strand
GAATTAGGTCATTAATGCAGAGTATATATTGTAATCAAAAGAGTCTTGGGAAATAACTTTGGCAAAATATTCAGTGAGAGCATTGAGCAATAGAAAGCCTTAGTTCCCCTTCTGCGATTTGAGTGAAGAATCTAGGATAGAAGGGATTGTGAGTTCGTGAGCGAACTGTAAGAGGTTGTCTCCTTGTCCTCTAGAATAGAAAGGAGAAGTTGTAAGGGAGCCTTCGCCCTTGAAGAAGGAGTTTTGTGATCTCCGGAGATCTCAAGTGCGAGAAGACCGGAGGGGGACATAGGCCAGGAGTTCGACCGAAACTCGTCAACAAACTTTGTGTTTGTGTGTCTGTTTGATTTTCTCTGCTCTCTCTTCTCACTACTTGTTTATATTTGCATATGTATGTTTCTGCTAATATAACTTAACCATTATGTTAAAGTAAAATCAAACAAAGTTTTTTTAATACACCAATTCACCTCCCTCCTCTTGGTGCCATCCCGATTCTACAAAGATCGGACGATCGAAGGATTGGCGTGCAATCAGCGGACAATCGAAGGAGCTTGATAAGAGAATTCAACTAAAGTAAAGGTCGACGAAAGGATTGACGTGCAATCAACGGACGACCAGAGAAGACTTGAAGTACTAAGTCCAAGTCAACATCGGACGATCAAAGGATTGGGGTACAATCAGCGGACGATCGAAGGAGATTGACAGAGGAATGAAGGCTAAAGCTTAGAACTGCGGACATCCAAAGATGAACAGTGGATGACCGAAGCACCAGATGGCAGTTTAACGAATGACTTCACCAGTGCAGCGGTCGATCAGAGTAGAGGAAGTGGACGACCGAGGAGTAGGTGAAGAGTATTGTACCGACATTAACGATTAGTTTTCTGTGAGAGAAATTAGGTCGTTATGCAAGAGTATAAATTGTAATCCCAAGAGTCTTGGGAAGTAACTTTGGCAAATTGATTAGCAAACTTGAGAGCTTGAGTGAAAAGTCTTAGTTCCTCCTTCTAAGCATTCGAGTGATGAATCCAGAATAGAAGGAAGTAAAGTGTGCGTTTCAAAAGTGAACACATTTGTAAGAGGTTGTCTCCTTGCTCTTGTAAGCAAGAAAGTAGAAGAAGTTGTAAGGGACCCTTCGCCCTTGAAGAATGATTAGCAAACTTGAGAGCTTGAGTGAAAAGTCTTAGTTCCTCCTTCTAAGCATTCGAGTGATGAATCCAGAATAGAAGGAAGTAAAGTGTGCGTTTCAAAAGTGAACACATTTGTAAGAGGTTGTCTCCTTGCTCTTGTAAGCAAGAAAGTAGAAGAAGTTGTAAGGGACCCTTCGCCCTTGAAGAAGGAGTTTTAGTGATCTCCGGAGGTCTCGAGTTCGAGAAGACCGGAGCGGGGACGTAGGCTAGGAGTTCGGTCGAACCTCATCGACAAAGTCGATTGTGTTTGTATTTTCATTGTCTCTTCATTTGCATGTGTGTTTATCACAATTTATGCATTGACTATTTCCGCAAAGTTAAATTGTTTAGATCGTAGAAATTTTTAATACACCAATTCACCCCCCTCTTGGTGCCATCTAGATCTTTAATTTATTCTTAGAACATCACCCACTTAAGTGAGATTTTGAATCATTTAAACTAATGGGTTCTTTAAATAAAAAAAATGGGTTTGCAAAAGTTTTACAAATTGTCTGAAAGTTTTAAGAAAGAAAGACTATGAAGGTAAAAACAGAGGAGGAGAAGGAATTCTGAGAGTTATTTCATTCATGAAGCAAAAGAAGTTTTAAATACAGAACTTTGTGTTAATAAAGGAAACTTTAATTAATTGTTGACAAAGGAAATCTCTACAAATTTAAATTCAAAAACTAGCAGTTGATTTTTCCATTATTTATTGAGCTCCTTGCTGAGAATAGACTTGACAAATCAGGATTATTTCCAACATACTCTCCTTAATCCTGAGTTAGCTAAAAATCATGAATGCCCAGTAGATGGTGCATGGTTGCCAACTTCATTCCGGACAATGCCTTTGTCAATGCATCAACTCGTTGATCCTCCGTGCACACGAAATCGACAACGATTTTTTCCTTTTTCCTCACATTCTCAAATAAAATGAAAATTTGTGTCGACGTGTTTGCTGCAACCATGGAATACAATATTCTTCATCAATGCAATGGTGGATTTATTTCCAACAAGTAGCTTCACCAACTTCAACTCTTGCTTTGTCAGTTCCCCCATCAAACTTCTTAGCCACACTGCTTGGCATTGTAGGATCTAGATGACACCAAGAGGGGGGGGGGTGAATTGGTGTATAAACTTTTTCGACTATTCTAAAATAATTAGTTATATAAGCAGAAGCATATAGATGCAGATATAAACAATAAGAAGAAACAAGAGACAGACAAACAAACAAACAAACATTGATTTGTTGGCGAGGTTCGGTCGAACTCCTGGCTTACGTCCCCGCTCCGGTCTTCTCGAACTTGAGATCTCCGGCGATCACTAAACTCCTTATTCAAGGGCGAAGGATCCCTTACAACTTCTCCTTTCTTTCTCAGAGGACAAGAAGACAACCTCTTACAAGTTCACTCTTGAACTTACACTTCCTTCTATCCTGGATTCTTCACTCGAATCATAGAAGGAGGAACTAAGGCTTTTTTGCTCAAGCAAACACTAGCTAAATTTGCCAAAAGTTACTTCCCAAGACTCTTGGGATTACAATATATACTCTGCATAAACGACCTAATCTGTCACTCAGAAAACTAGTTGTTACTGCAAGTACAATATACTTCACCTACCCCACGGTCGCCCACTGCTCCTACCTCGGTCGACCACTGCACTGGTGAAGTCTTCACTTGAACTACCGCCTGGTGCTTCGGTCGTTCACCGTTCACCCTTGAACGTCCGCAATTCAAAGTCTGAAGCCTTTGTTCCTAAGTCAAGCTCCTTCGATCGTCCGCCAAATCTTTGGCCGACCGATCTTGACTTGAGTTCACTTCTTGAACTTGTCTCTGGTCGTCCGCTGATTTCATATCAATCTTCTCGAATGTCCACTCTTCAGATGAAGACTTCGGTCAAGCTCCTTTGATCGTCCACGCTTCATCTTCGGTCGACTGATCTTGACTTGTTCCAACTTCAACTCATCTCTGGTCGTCCGCTGATTGCACATCAATCTTCTCGGACGTTCACTCTCGAGTGAAGTCATCTGTCAAGCTTCCTCGGTCATCTGCCAGTCCTGCGGTCACCCGACTTGACCTTGTACCACCTTCTTCAACTTCTCTGGTCATCTGTTGATTGCACATCAATCTCCTCGGATGTCCACTTCTAGAGTTGAAGACATCTGTCAAGTTCCTTCGGTCGCCCGCACTTCATCTTCGGTCAACCGACTTAACTTGTACCATCTCCTTCAACTTCTCTGGTCGTCCGCTGATTGCACCCCAATCACTCTGACGTCCACTCCTGGAGTTGAAAGCCTCTGTCAAGATCCTTCAGTCGTTCGCACTTCACCTTCGGTCGACCGACTTGACTTGTGCCNCACTTCAACTTTGGCAATCTTCCGGTCGTCTACTGTCTTCACTCTAAAACCCTTGGACGACCATTGCCTTATTCCTCAGCTCTTCGATCGTCCATTCTTCATCTTCGGACGACCTCTCCTTTCTCAGCCAAATTACCTCTTCGGCTAAGTCTCCTCACCGGGCGTCCACTTCTCCTTGGACTCTCCGTTCTCCAACCTTTGTACTGTTGGCTAAAACCTTCGGTCACCCACTATTCTTCATTGGGCGACCTCTCCTGTTCAACCTTGTCTTCGGTCGTCCTCTCAATATCTTTGGTCGATCGCTCAGTATTTGACTTTACTTCTTTGATCTTTGCTCTTCACATCGGTCGACCACTTCACATCCTTTGGACGACCGCTGATAGGATTTTTCTGTTGTCTTCTATGTGCATAGGTCGTTCGTTCATCAACTTCAGTCGACCTATCACTCTCTGAACATAAAAATCCTGTCTTTCAAAACACAATTAAAAAACTCATTAATCCAAACTAAGTTCTCTCACAAATTTGTGATCACCAAAATAATCTCGGGATACTAGATTCAACAGGCATGCCACTGTCGTGGTTGCCATGAATTCAGCTTCACATGATGACAATGTCATTGTCTTCCATTTCTGGGACCACGGCACAAGACTTTATGTAAAATATCACACCTTCAGTGCTCTTTCGATCATCCAAATCTCCAGCTAGGTTATTGTCACTATAGCTTGTGATAACTTTTGTTCCTCCTCCCTTCACGTACATAAGACTATAATGAATCGTACCCTTTAAGTACATCAGGATTTGCTTCACCGCCTTGAGATGCAAATCGTAGGCCTCTCCATGTACTTGCTAGTCACTCCAACAGCATAAGAAAGGTCTGGTCTTGTGTTCAGGAGGTACCTCAAACAGCCAACCATTCATCGGTACACAGTTGCATCAACAAGTTCTCCTTCTGGATCCTTGTGCAGCTGGATCTTTTGCTCCATAGGAGTCTGGCACTCAGCCATGCCAAACTGAGACAATACCTTCTTGGCATATGCAGATTGTTTGAGCATCATTTGTCTTCCTTCTTGAACTACTTCAATTTCGAGATAAAATGTGATTAGTTCTAGATCACTCATTTCAAATTCATCCATCATTTGATGCTTGAATGTTGCAATCTCCTCAGGGTCCTCTCCTGTTACAACAAGGTCATCAACATAAACACCGACAATTATACATGCTCATCCTTTCCCCCTTGTATTTGCAACTTGCTCTTGTGCACACTTGTTGAAACCGAGTTGCTTCAAATGCTTATCAAGCCGAGTGTTCCATGATCGCAGTGCTTGTCTGAGTCCATACAATGCCTTGTTGAGCTTGTACACATAATCTTCTTTGCCTTGTTAACATAGTCTTCTAGTTGATTCACATATACCTCTTCCTCGAGCTCTCCATTTAGGAATGCAGATTTTACATCTAGATGATGAACCTGCCGACCTTGGTTTGCTGCAATTGTGAGGATGACCCACATTGTGTCCAGCCTTGTCCTGTGCAAACACCTCCTCAAAGTCAACACCTCGACGTTGAACATATCCCTTTGCAACCAACCTTGCCTTGTACTTGACCACTTCACCATATGAAATTTTGTTTAGCTTATATATCAACTTCAAACCTATGGGTTTCTTTCCTACTGGCAGTTCAGTAAGCTTACAAGTTTCATTCTTCTCAATGGAATCAATCTCCTTGTCCATTGCTTCCTCCCAAGTAGCTTGCCCAACAGCCTCTTGATAGCACGAAGGCTCCTCTGTTTCAAGTAGTAGAAACTCATCATCTAACTCTTCATCCTGAAGTTCTACTCCCCTCGTTTCCTGCATGAGGTGGACACCAATCCTTCTGAACTGAATTGGCCCGTCATTGGCGATGTTTCTATTGCTGCTAGAGGGTGATGATGGTGAACCCGTGGAAGGCATGATGCCCTCACTCGTGTTGTTCCTTTCCCCGGCATGGTTGCCAAGGTTTGGGTGCCTGGTGAAGAGGTTAAGGGAGCATGTGCCGCTGCTGCCTTGGCTACGACGCGTGCATGAGCCCTTGTCACCGGTCCTGGTGGGGCCATTATGCCATAGTCGGTGCTGGTGGAGCTGAGTCATGGGTTTTTTTGGGCACCCAGTGGTCTATCGTAGCACCAACTTGGGCCTCCAAGGTTCCCACTGCATTCGGCTCAAGGACCCAACTCTCCTCCACATCAAAGTATGAAGATCCATCAGTGCTTGCACTTGCATTCCAACTCCATCCCACATCTTCTTCAAACTTCACATCTCTGATGACATGAAGCTTGCCATCTCTCGAATCATAGAGGCGATGTGCTTTGCAGCTATCCTCAACGTCGAGATACACCATCACTTAGCTTCGATCGTCGATTTTCTTTGGGTATGGTGTTGTCAACTTCACATGAGCTATGCATCCAAATACCCTCAGATGAGCAAGGTGTGGCTTTCTGCCAACCCAAACTTCATGTGGTGTGCGCTCTCCCAACGCCTTTGTCGGCAGACAGTTCAGTAAATACATCGCATGTTGTACGGCCTCCCCCCATAACTAGCTAGGGACATGCATGCTTTTGAGGAGAGATCTCGCCATTGCCATTACCATATGATTCCTTCGCTCCACCACGACATTCTGCTATGGGGTGTATGGCGCGGTCAAGTGCCTTTCTATGCCAGCCTCCTCGCATAACTTGGTGAACTCGGTAGAGAGAAATCTGCCACCCTGGTCGGTCCTCAAAGTCTTTTTTTGGTACCCACTAGTGTTCTCAACCTGCTACTTGAATTTTTTGAACACCATACATGCTTGGTCCTTTGACTTGATTATGTACATCCACATCCACCGAGAATAGTCATCCACAATGAGCATGAAATAATTATTTCTAGTTGGTGTTGTTGGAGTAATTGGCCCACCGAGATCAGCATGCAGTAATTTGAGCGGCTCCTTCGCTCGATAGTTTACTACTGCTGGGAACAACTGCCTTGTTTGCTTTGCAGTCACACATTCTTGACACAACTTGTTCGGATGCCTGATTGGTGGCACTCCCACCGCCATCTTTTTCTCTGTCATCGTCTTCATATAATGGAAATTGACATGTCCGAGTCGAGCATGCCACAACCACGCTGGATCAAAAATATTTGCAAGCAAACAAACAGGTTCACAACTTTCCATCATCACTTTGTAAAAGCGATTAGGAGAGCTCTTGATCTTGATAAGCAACCTGTCACTATATTCATAAACCAACAGGTATTCTCCCATCATAACAATCTTGCTTCCCCCCTCAGCCAATTGTCCACAACTAATAATATTATTGTGCAAGGTAGGGACATAGTATACCTCAGTGAGCAGTCGTTGTTCTCCACCCTTAAATTGAAACAACATCGATCATTCGTCGTTGATATGCACAGTGGAGCCGTCGCTGAATTTTACTTGACCTTGGATGGACTCGTTCAGGTCATGGAACTTCTTCCTCTCACCCATCATGTGATTGCTTGCCCCATTGTCGAAGTACCAAACATCAATGATGGTGTTGTCTTCATCTACAGTTGGCAGCCGCGATTCTATCTTCTCTTTATTTAATAATACAAGGTTGGGCATCTCCACACTTGTCAACAACAGAAGTGCAGGCTCCTTCTCCTCAACGCGTGAGAAATTTGCCTCCTCGGTGCACCACTTGCTCCTGCACTCCGACGCATAATGGCCCATCTTGTGGCAATTGAAGCACTTGATGTGGCTCTTGTCACAGTCATCCCAACTGAGACTGTTCATTCCTTCTTTATGTGGCAATCCATTAAGTTCCGCCCCTGCCGCGGCCTCTACCATGACCATCTCCTCCCTAGTCGCGGTTCCTGCTGTCTGCAGGAGCAGTATTCCTTCCCTTGTGGTTGAAATATGAGTCGACACCTCTATTCCTTTGGCGTGTCTGCCACTCTGCTTGAGTGAGAAGGAGTTGGCCATCACCGTTGTTGTCATGTGCTTGTAGACGTGCACGCTCCTCAAAGGTCTTCAACCGCTCGATTTCTTCCTCGAACAACACGGCCTTGAGGTCATAGAATTGCTCGATGTCGATGGTTACCGGGTAAAAGCGATCAGGTGCGGTGTTGAGCAGTTTCTTCACCAACTCTGCATCACCGAGCGTGCCCCCAAGGTTGGTATATCTTACCGATATACCACTTAGTTTGCCAGCATAATCATCCAGGGTCTCCTCGTCCTTCATTCTCAGCGCATCAAATTCGCCCTTCAATGTTGATAGGCGTATTGTTCTGACAGGAGTCGCCCCGACGAAGTCTTAAGGTAGTCCCAAAGCTCCGTCGCGGTCTTCTTCTGCGCAACCTGCAATAAGATATCCTCCGGTGGCATTTGGAGAAGTTGCGGCCTCGGCGTCTTATCCTTCTTCGGGTCCATAGCCGCATCATCCTCTGGTTGTACAGCCTCCCAGACTCCTTGTACATCCATCAGCGTCTCCACCTTGATCGCCCAGGTGGTATAGTTTGCCGCCGTCAATTGCGGATAGTAGGTCGACACTGCCGCCTTCTCTTGCTGCCATAACCTGAGGGACGAGCGCCATGGTAGCTATGACACCAGATGAAAGTTTTAATAAAAGAAAGACTATGAAGGTAAAAACAGAGGAGAAGGAGTTCTCAAAGTTATTTCATACATGAAGCAAAAGGAGTTTTAAATACAAAACTTTGTGCTAATAAAGGAAACTCTAATAAATTGTTAACAAAGTAAATCTCTACAATTTAAAGTCAAAAACTAGTAGTTGATTTATTCCATTATTTGCTGAGCTCCTTGTTGAGAATAGACTTGCCTACCAGGATTATTTCTAACATTGTCCATCATCGAATCCTATATTTTAAGTTATTAGAAAAATTTAAACACGGTTTGATTAAAAATCAGGATTAAGTTCTTATTCTATTTCTTTTATCAAACATTTAAAAATTAGATCATTGGTCCATAAAACATTTAATGTTGGGTTATATAAAATTCATAGTTTTTATATTTTAAAATCACTCAATAGCAAACTATTCCAGATGGATGAGGATTTGGAGACTACATGAATGATTAAAATTATTTAAATCATCACCTTAGGACCAAGTTGGAGGGAGCAGGTACTTTAATGTGGTTATCAATGTAATCAAAGGAGAGTTAAAAGTTATTATAAAAAAAAAGAGAGCTAAAAAAGTTAGAACACGGTGCATTCTACTTTGATTGAAGCACCTAAAACATTTGATCTTTGCTTGTGTTAAGACACTAACAATGAAGAAAATGATTTTTGTATATTCATTCTTGTGTGCATGTACATCTATATATACTACATGGATGAATCAGAAGAATAACCATCAACATCTATCTAATCTAAACAGATAATACTATTTAATCTAAACTAATCTAGATAACCACAAATCTAGATAATATCAAATCCAGATAATATCAAATCTAGATAACATCAACTACTTTACAAATGATAAGATTAGATTCATTAACATGCCCTCACAAACTCAGTTTTCTCTAGATCGAATTTTGAGTTTGTCCCATAAGAACTGAAAGGAAGCACCAGAAAGTGACTTGGTTAGAATATCTGCAAGATTATCTTTGGAAGAGGTAAAACGAACAACAAGGCGACGATTGGAGACCTCATCACAAACAAAGTCATAATCAACCTCGATATGCTTTGTGCGCGGATGAAATATTATATTTGCAGATAAATATGTGGCGCCAATGTTATCACACCAAAGAATCGGAGGAGAGATGACATGTAAGCCAAGTTCCATGAGCAAGGACCGCAGCCATATGAGCTCACCTGTGGCATCTGCTAAAGCCTTATACTCAGACTCAGTTGACGAGCGAGAGACCGTTCTTTGTTTACGCACTGACCAAGAGATGAGATTGGTACCAAAGAAAACAACAAATCCTCCAAATGACTTACGATCATTAGAACATTCAATCCAATCAGCATCACTAAGACTATGAATAGTGCTAGTGCGATTAGGAGCTAGAAAAAGGGCAAGATGACTTGTACCCCGCAAATAACGTAAAATTCGTTTCACAACTTGCCAATGATGTGTGGATGGATTATGCATGAATTGACAAACAAGGCTGACTGCATAGGAAACATCAGGCCTGATTGTTGTCAAATATTCTAAGGAGCCAACAACTTGTTGATACAAGTGTGGGTTAACAAAGGAGGAGTCATAATCCTTAACTAGTTTTGTAGAAGACCCAAGAGGCGAGGAAATTGGTATTTATATTTGTCATGCCAGTGTGGTGCAGAAGATCCCAGAATATACTTGTGCTGGGAGAGAAGTAATCCATTGTTATATCGGAGTACTTCAACACCAAGAAAGTAATCCAGATTGCCAAGATCACGAATTGCAAAAAGCTGGCTTAGATAGAAAATAAAACGAGTAATGTGATCCACATGAAAACAAATGAGGATAATATCATCAACATAAATCAACATAATGAGAAGAATTCCTGACTTTCGAAACATAAATAACAAATAGTCAGTTGCAAAAGCACAAAAATTATAGACAATAAGAGCAGATTATAGCTTTTGAAACCATGCATGTGGAGTTTGTTTTAATCCATAAATAGATTTATGAAGAAGACATACATAATCATGGTGGTTCTCATCAGAAAACTCAGAAGGTTGAGACATGAAGACTTTCACATTTAAATTTCCATGTAGGAAAGCATTGCTGACATCCAACTGACGAAGATGTCAATTATTAGAAATAGCAAGAGACATAACCAACTGAATTATGGTGGGTTTGGCAATTGGGCTAAAGGTTTCCGGATAATCAATGCTCGATTGTTAATGAAAATCCTTGGCCACTAGTTGGGCCTTGTAGCGCTCTACAGTGCCATCTGGAAGAGACTTGGTGCGAAAAACCCACTTGCAACTAATAATATTCATACCCGGACGACGAGAGACTAACACCCATGTGCCATTGAAAATGAGAGCATTCAACTCTTCAACCATTGTTGGGCGCCAATGAGGAATTTTGATGGCAGAAGAATGACACGTTGGAGTAGAATCCGAGGCAAAAATGGTATGCAACACATGTAAATCTTGAAGACCTACGAGTTTCCTGTAATTTCGGAGTCCCTTGTTGAATGGTCATGTGCTGCCGAGGGGGTGGGTCAGATGGAAAAGAGGTGGATGAAGTATCGGTACAAGAGAATGAAGAGGAACTAGCAAAGGAAGAAGTTGTGGTAGGGACCAATGAATAAGTAGGCTGAGTGAGAGGTGGAGAAACATTGGTGGAAACAATGAGTCAAGGAGAATTGGGAATGGAAGAAGACGCAGAAGGAGATAAGGAGGGAGAAGAAAAGGGGAAACAAGTCTCATCAAATTTAATATGATGCACATAATATATTATATATGTTGTTGGATCCAGGCACCTGTAACCATGGAAAGAGGACGGATAATCAAGAAAAACACATTTCGTTGAACGGAAAGAGAACTTGTGACGATTATAGGGACACAAATAAGGATAAGTAACACATCCAAAAGTTTTCAGAAACATATAAGATGAAGGCTTATTAAAAAGTTTTTCAAAATGAGAGATGTCATCTAACACCCAAGGTAATCAATTTATTAAATAAATTGCAGTAAATTGCTAAAAACGATGAGGTAAATGAGAATGGGCAAGTAATGCTAAAGCAGTTTCAGTGGCATAGCGAATTTTTCTTTCAATGACACCATTTTGCTCATNTGAGTGAGAGGTGGAGAAACATTGGTGGAAACAATGAGTCAAGGAGAATTGGGAATGGAAGAAGACGCAGAAGGAGATAAGGAGGGAGAAGAAAAGGGGAAACAAGTCTCATCAAATTTAATATGATGCACATAATATATTATATATGTTGTTGGATCCAGGCACCTGTAACCATGGAAAGAGGACGGATAATCAAGAAAAACACATTTCGTTGAACGGAAAGAGAACTTGTGACGATTATAGGGACACAAATAAGGATAAGTAACACATCCAAAAGTTTTCAGAAACATATAAGATGAAGGCTTATTAAAAAGTTTTTCAAAATGAGAGATGTCATCTAACACCCAAGGTAATCAATTTATTAAATAAATTGCAGTAAATTGCTAAAAACGATGAGGTAAATGAGAATGGGCAAGTAATGCTAAAGCAGTTTCAGTGGCATAGCGAATTTTTCTTTCAATGACACCATTTTGCTCATGAGTGTGAGGACAAATTAAACGATGTTGAATATCACAAGAGATAAAATACGATTGAAGGGCTCTAAATTCTCCACTAGAATCAGAATGAAAAGAACAAATCTTATGCAAAAACTGTCGTTCAACAAATGCTTGAAAGGAAGGAAAAATCATTTTGACATCAGATTTATTATAAAGCAAAAAATTACCAAACAAATTTTGAATAGTCATCTAAAAACAAAATAAAACAACGATATCCCTAAGAAGATAAAAGTGGAGCAGGGCCCCAAACATCAACATAAACAAGATCTAATGGAGCACTACTACATGACTCGACTGACGGAAGCGGTTGGCGAGAGGACTTGCAAGATGACATGCATCACAGGAGCGGATGGACGAGAAATCTGATGTGTTGGAACCTGATGAACGAGAATGCAGGACTTTGCGGACAGTCTGCTGGATGACCAAGATTATTGTGCCATTGAATTACGGAGAGGAGGGCAGATGGAGATGTGCGTTATACCAAAGCTTGAGGGAGGCGATAAAGTTCATGCTTATTGGGGCCTTGAAGCAGGACTTTGTGCGTGTGGCAATCCTTGACAAAAAAAATTAGGATGAAATACAAAATAACAATTATTATGAGTTGTAAATTGAGAAACATATAAGAAGGATTTGGAGAGGGAAGGGATATATAAAATATTACAAAGTAGAAGATGAGAAACATATGAGGGAAGAGAGGAGTGTTCAATATGACTGATACCTAACGCATACCATTTCCAACCTGGATTTGCTCCGATCCAGAGTAAGGTGTTGTTGTATGTAGAGATTGCAGGTCCGACATGACATAATGTGTTGCATCAGTGTCAGGAATCCAGTCACTATAAGCACCTAGTGCTGGAAGGAATGGAGAAAAATAACCAGTGGGCTCCGTAATGGAAGTCGTGTATGCATGTGGTGTTGATGAAGTTGTAGAGGTCGGAGAAGGTACCGATCCTTGATGACGAAACCTGCACTTGTACGAACTATGCCCATGAAGACCACACATAGGGCAATGATCGCGTCTTGGGGCAGCAGGACGATCTTGTCCTTTGCTAGATCCTCATCCACGACTTCAATTAGATGAAAGCAATGAAGTCGTCGATGAAAAATTGGCAGTTGGTATAAAAGTTGTATCAGTTGGAGAATGCATCACTGCAAGTCAGGTTTCATGGCTAACAAGAATGTTGTAAAAGTTCAGAATAAGAAATAAGTTCTAGTCTAGATGATAGAGATGCCACAATATCACTAAAATTTGGTCCCAAATTTTGAAACACAATGTCATTGAATTGAGGAGTGAAAACCGAGTGACCTACTGCTGCCAATTCATCTGCGAGATATTTCAATTACCGTAGATAAGAGGCTATTGAGTTATCTCCTTCCTTGAGAGATTGGATCTGCATAGTTAGTTGTAGAATTCTTGTATGAGAAGAGACGCCAAAAGGCCTGCTGAAGAGAACTCCATACCAAATAAGATGTGTCAAATCCTATCACATGAGGAAGTACTTCATCATAAAGGGAAGAAACGATCCAACTGAGTATAAGTTGATCTTTGCGAACCTATTCGATATACGCCGGATTAGGTGTTCCTATAGAAGCAGAACCATGAGACACGGTTGAGGAGACAACTATCATGGATGGCGGGCAAATAGAGGTACCATCAAAGAATATGTAGAGATCAAAGTTGCGAAGCAAAGGAAGAAACTGCATTTTCCAAAGAAGATAATTTGTTGGAGTTAGTTTAATGGAGAGTGCATGTTGAATATGTCCAAAAGATGGTAAACCCGTAGGGAATGCTAGTGGATCAGAAGAAATCATGGAGGCAGAGTTCTGAGAAGAGGAAGTCATCTTGGCGCGTCACGCAACACGATCTTTGTCGTCAGACAATACGGTCTGTGTCGATACTGCACGTCCGTGTTGGAGTGCTCAGTCTGTCTGGAAAGGTGCGTCGGAGGGGCAGGACACAGCCCACGTCGGAAAAGCAAGACACGGCCCGCGTCGGAGAGGTGGGACACGACCCGCACGTGTCGTGGTGGAGGCGGCGTCAGAGGGATGCGTCAAGTGCACCGGAGGAAGTGTTGAATCTAGGATCCCAAGTGTGTTTTGATGATCACAAATTTGTAAGTGAACTTAGTCTATACTGATGAACTTGTTGAGCTGAAATCTATAACAGGTTGATTCAAGTTCAGGAGATGTTAGACTGACCGAAGCTAAAAGAATGGACGACCTATGCACAGGGAAGACATCTCAGGAAGAAGCATATGTGTGCAGCGGCCGTCCTAAGAACATAGAGTGGTCGACAGATGTTGAAGGAAGAATACATGTGAA
>LTAE01012262.1:0-14075 GCA_001647135.1 Pontederia paniculata | reverse complement strand
TAGTTCATATATTATTTAATATAAATTTATTATTATTCAGTCCACTCATTCGAGTTAATCGATCCAACCTAACTGGACGGACTATTCGGGTTGGATTTTACAACATTATAAAACTAAATTCTAACAATATCATTTTTCAAAGAAATATAATTATACTGTGATGGTATGGCATATACTGCGATGCATTCCCCTTGCCAACTTGTTCCTGGTTCACAGAATAAGACTTATTTATCTTAAATTTTATGTTTTTCACGATTTTTTTAATTGTATATTTCAAAGTCGAATTATACAAATCTAACAAAAAAGTATTCATCAATATATAAAAAAAAATTATTTATTTACATATTATGTATTCATTGAATGGCCTTCTTTCATATAAAGAAAGTCACATTATTAAACCTCAGAGATTTTATTATTGGCATTTTTATTTATATATCATGATTAATACAGAAAAATAAATAATCCCCCATGTGTTGTTTTTTTCTTGTTATAATTGTTAGATTCAATGTGTTGAAGCAATAATATGAAACTGAATTCTAAAAATATCATTTTTCTAAGAAATATAACTCTCCCAATTTAAACTGCAATAGTTAAATAATTTCAATCACAACGGAATTCATTATTTTTTTCTTAACTAAAAATAAATTAATAATTTCCCGTATTATTGAAGCCCATATAATAAAATTTGATTTAGTCCGGCCGATCGGATCGGTCGGATCGATGTCCTGAACATAATGATCCATGAGTCAAAAAATATTAAATATTATATTATTATAATTACAAACTTTGGAGTGTGAATTAAGATTCAAAAAATATTATATTATTATAATTAATAGTATATATTATCATATTTTTTTATTTTATAGTTCATATATTATTTAATATAAATTTATTATTATTCAGTCCACTCATTCGAGTTAATCGATCCAACCTAACTGGACGGACTATTCGGGTTGGATTTTACAACATTATAAAACTAAATTCTAACAATATCATTTTTCAAAGAAATATAATTATACTGTGATGGTATGGCATATACTGCGATGCATTCCCCTTGCCAACTTGTTCCTGGTTCACAGAATAAGACTTATTTATCTTAAATTTTATGTTTTTCACGATTTTTTTAATTGTATATTTCAAAGTCGAATTATACAAATCTAACAAAAAAGTATTCATCAATATATAAAAAAAAATTATTTATTTACATATTATGTATTCATTGAATGGCCTTCTTTCATATAAAGAAAGTCACATTATTAAACCTCAGAAATTTTATTATTGGCATTTTTATTTATATATCATGATTAATACACAAAAATAAATAATTCCCCCATGTTGTTGTTTTTGTTTTGGTAATAATTGTTAGATTCGACGGGTTGAAGCAATATTATGAAACTGAATTCTAAAAATATCATTTTTTAAAGAAATATACATCTCCTAATTTAAACTGCATTAGTTAATGTGAATTCATTAAACTTTTTTTCTTAATTAAAAAACCCCATTTTATTGTTTTTATTTGTAATAGTTGTTAGGTTCAATGGGTTGAGGCAATGTTATAAAATTGAATTCTAAAAATATAATTTTTCAAAGAAATATAACTCTCCTGATTTAAACTATATTAGTTAAATAATTTCGATCACAAGGGGACTGTCGGTAATTTATTATTTTTTTCTTAATTAAAAATGAATTAGGCACGCCTTACTTAATTAGAGGACCCAGTCTGAATAATTTAGTGAATTCATAGTATAATAATTGCAATATAGAAAACAATTACTAGTCTACAATGTCACTGATTTCAGCCACTCGATTATTGGAGTTAGGAAAGAGACTACAATTTCTTGACCACTCGCTTAACTACTCCTAAATCGCCGCCTGCGGGATCCACGCTTGGACTTGGAGGGTAAGTAGAAAAGAAAGTAGAATTTGCTGTAACTGAAATTAAAAAAATATAATGTCAGTTATATAAGGTCCATTTGACTTCATTTTTTTTCTCAAGGATTAGTATCCTCGTGAGTGTTTCCAAAATGCTTAATCCGTTCTTAACGTTTTGAATAATTAATAATAAATAATAATTAATGATTAGAGATTAGTGATAAAATAGTAGCTAGTTAATTATTAAATTTTTTAAAAGTGTTTGACAAATATGACATTTGAAATAATTAATAAGTATAAAATGACTAAAAAAATATAAATAATTATTTTAAATAATTTATGTTATCATATGCATTCTAAATTAAATAATTTTTTTTATTTTAACTATTTAATACTAATAAATAATAATAAAATAAATAGTTAATTATTTTTTTATAAAATAATAATAAATAATAAAATAATCACATAGCATAAAAGAATAACTATGTTCATAGACATGGTAAGTAATAATGAAATATTTTGAGGGTATATTGGAAAATAAATTTCAACACTCTAGTCGCTATATTAGATATTTATTTTGCAAGCGTCTCAAAATATCGGATTTTAATCGTTTTTCGCTAATATTAAGTATATTTACCAAACACTTTAACTAACGTATTGACTTAGTCAACACATTATACGTTAAGGTAGATATTTTTTACGTCGTGTCAAACAGAGTCTTAGTGTTTAATAAAATTCCGAATTAAACGAGTTAATAAAAGATGAAAATGAGAGTTTATTTTTGTTTACTCTACTTAAGAAGAAATCTTTACATGTAATGGTAAGTAATAAAGGGGTTTGAAAAAAATATTATATTTATGAATAATAAAAGATAAAGATATTTAATTTCTGTAAAAAGTAAGAGTAAGTTATGCGTGACTTCGGAATTGGCAATGCTTTGAAACAATAAACTGTATTCTTAGAATAAAATAGGTAAGCATCCAAATTTGTAATAGAAATAGTTGACCGAAAGGGAAAAAGTATAATTTTAAAATAAGTTGTATTAATGACTGGCAATAAAAAGTGTAATAGTATTCAACCCTAGTAATAATTGAAGACATGTTGAACTTTATTTCAATACCAAATTTACGTATTTTTTTAACAATTAACTAAAAAAATATTAATGGGGGCTTATTAAAGCCACATGTAACAGAAGACGGAACGCAATAAAAACCGCATGTTTGGGCCCTAACCGGTGGTTGTAATTACTCCGCGCATGCCACTTGGCCCAATTGTCCATGTCGTTGCAGCCCTCGTGGGACACTTTAGTCCAATGAAAAAAAAGATAAATAAAAACAATAAAATGGAAATGGAATATGTGTACGTTACTCTACGCAAGTGCACATTAAAGTCGTCGGCTCGTCGCCACATTTCTTAGTTTAAATAGAAAAAGAGGAGCTAAATATTTGACTTGGAAATCATTTAAATCAAGATTCCTCGAATCTTCTAAATTCTTTTGGAAATATTAATAAGAGAAGAATATCGATGCCGAGCGATTTTTGAATAATTTATTAAAAATTTAGTGGAGGTGAGATATCCTTCGTGTACTGTATAGTGAAATATTATTTAATTAATCATTTATTTTAAATTTATAATACGTTGAAAATAATTTAAAAATATAATATATTTTATATTAGTTAAGTGATTCTAACTTATTTGAATTTGAATCTATATATTTAAAATGAATGATTAATCACTTTAAAATACATTGAGAATGTTTCACATTAATTAAATTCTTTATTAATTTATCTTATTATTTAAATAGTGTATTTATTATCATGATTTTTAATTACTAATCCTTCTCATGATCAAACTATTGCACTTATTTTATGAATCAAATAATAATATTTTATTTATTCTTGTATGTTATTCTAGTTTATCGAATAAGTTCGATAGCTTAATGAATTTTATCATAATATATTATCGTTAAATTAATTGAATAATAAGAAAATAAGAACTCTATATCACTATAGGCGCTTACATTTCCTTCTATCTCGTGCCAAATTTCATGATTCCATTTTCATAATAATAAGGGCATGCTTGGATGCTCCAAAATTTTAAAATATTTAATTGTTACAATATATATTTTTTGTTGATGAATTATTTTAGAAATGGATGTTTAACATCAAATTTTATTAAATAAAAATACAACGTATTAGATAAAAATATCTTAAAATAACTATTTAATCCCATCTCCATTTTATTTCAATCAATTTTTTATATTCTAGTTATTCTATTTCTTTTGTAGTTACGGCGTATCTAAACATTTAATCAAACGATTTAGGATTTTTTACATCCAAAGAATTGTAATAAAATATTTTCGAAAAATATTTTACTCTAATTTTCTAAAACATAAAAAATATAAAATTCTCAAATTGGACCTAATAAAAAAATAGTTTTTTAAAGAGAAAAGAGCAATGAGTAAAGAAATTGGTACAGGAGGGCATGGGCAACGAGTATGGTGCGAACTGCAAAGTGTGAAGCTTCCCTGTGGTTTCATATGGTTTGTATGGATTTGGCTGGTGAAAAAAATGCATGGGCGTCGCATGGGTTTCATTTTGGTAGCTGTGCAGTGCTGCAACATTACATATAGCTGGCAGCATCTTACTAGTCTGCTCTATCATTGCTGCTGGATGGACGATGATTAAGGTACACATAAAAAAAATGATCATGATCAAATTATAATTATTGGAATAACTGCTCTTTAGCTATAATTTCCTTAATAATTCTTGAGAGTTGGGAAAGCGACTAGCTAGCTACCTGTAGTGTTTTAATTTGGGATAAATCTTTGCTCGTTTTCATTATATAACCTTTTGAAGTTGTTTGGCATGTATCAAAAGTAACCTCTAATATTTTGGGTTTTAATAAAGTTTAAGTGCTACTTAATTTTATCTAATAAATATAATTAACAATCATTATACATGGAATTAAAATATTTTAACAACCGTTCAAAAGGTTAAATAGAAAGAAAAATCGTAGTCTAGACCATTAAAAGAGGAATTTAATTTTTAAAATCAAGGTCCTTTGCTTTGATATTTTGTAACTAGAAAGAACGATATTTTATTTATATTCTTAAAATGCTTTAAAAATTAATATTTAAAGGTTAGTGATTAGCATTTAAAAATAATTATTTTTGAATATACCTTCAAAACTTTTCATTATTAGTTGATGCAATTATGCTTTCTATATGTTATCTGCAATTTTATTTATTATTATTTTGTTAATTTATACATTTCTTCTTTTAAAAAAAATCCCACTAATGAATGTTGATACAATAAATTAAATTTCTCTTATATTACTATTCATTAACCTTAAAATAATTAAAATCAACTAATAATAAAATAATTTTATTTAGGCTGTATATGATAATTTGAACTATTTAAAATATGATTTACGCATTTTTAGTCATTCTACGATATGGTTGTCAAGCATTTTTATTCAATTCAGTAATTGAATCATTCACATCTAATCGTTATTCAATAATTGAAATTTGAAATGTTAACTATTCAAATCGCTAATTGCTATTCTTTGTGTCTTCCCTGTGCAATGTTTGAAAATTTATATTGCCACTTAAGAAATCATTGATAACTATAAGAATCCAAGACAAATGTCAAGAGTTTAATTTTACATGGACAAAATACGAAGGTGATTATAGATTTATAAGTGACTATCTTCTTCACCATTCAAGACGCATTTTAATTTTGTGCGGATTATGAATCTAAAGCAAATAATTTTTTAAATGAGATCGAGAGCGTTAAAGAAAATACCAGAGTCACCCTCGTGTGCTCATTTGAATCATATCATAAGCTTATAAATGATAACTCTCTTCACTATTCAAGACGTGTTTTAAATTCGTGTGGTCCATTGAGCCAAAGCGAATAATTTTTTGAACTAGGTCGTTAAAATAACATTATCTATGTTATATATTTTCTAGTTCTAAGAACTTATATCATAAATTTTTATAACGGATATAATCTTCGAATGTGATTTCTAGTCGAAACAGAGATTATTAAGCACCTCAGAAATTACAAAATGCAGAATGTGCTGGTGAAGAGAGAGAAAAAAAGAATAGGTAAGTGAGAAAAAAAGAATAGGTAAGTGCTATGTCCCTGGAGAAACAAAAACAAATTCATTAGAAGAAGCAACGGAGAAATCAGCAGAAACAGTAAAAGAAGCAGCAGAGAAATCAGCAGAAACAACAGAAGTGGAGAAAGCAGCAGCAGAAACAACATAAGTGGAGAAAGAAGCGGAAGCAGCAGCGGAGGAATCAAAAGAAGTACAGAGACCAGCAGTGAAAGAAAACGGAGAAAGCCACGGAAGACAAGAAAACCGACGAGATATGAAGATTATGGGCCTGTTTGGCTTAGCTGATAAAAAATACCTGATAAACACTAACGCTGATAAGTATTTTAAGTGCTGATACTTATTTTAAAATATAAGTAATTACATGTTTGGATAAAAGTGCTGATAATATCAATAAGTAGTTGTAATGTTTGTTAAAATAAATATTGACTAATATACCCTTAAAGTTGTATGATAATAATATTAAAAACTACGGATAAAATAGTAATATAGTTGGTTAAAACTAATAAGCCAACAACTTTAAAAATAAGCAAGGGGGACCCTGCTTATTTTTTTTCAACTTATAAGTAGTTACCAAACAACTTATAAGTATATTTTTTTAGTTACCAAACATGTAAATTTTCTAAAATTTACTTATAAGTAGTTTTAAACTACTTATAAGCTTAACCAAACAGACCCTATATCATGTAAAAGTAGTTTTTAGAAATTATAAGAAAAGAGGTAGAAGAAATCGGAGACTATAAATAAGAAGAAGAGGGTGTATAGAAATCTTATCTTTTTAGCAAATAAAACTGACGACCTCGAAGTCGAGGAGCCGCCGGGAGCTCGAATCTTGTCACCTTCATCTCCTTCCTTAATCACTTCTTGTTTTCGGCATATTCTCTATTACTGTCCATCCTTCCTTGATTTTCTTTCCGATAGTTGATCGTTCTTCTGCGTCGACGACCCTTAGCGACCTTGACGTCTTCGATCAACCACGGCGACACACGGAGCGACGACAACAGGAACGACGGAGTGCACACGACGACGATGGACTCTAAAATCTGCACAAGAAAGCAAACAGAGCGTGAGCAGGGAGAGAAAAATAGTGCGTCGGTCTATATATTTTTCAGAAGACGGAGAACTCGAGGACGGCAGCGTTGGCGCGCGTGCGAGTGGGCCGAGCGGCAGCTGTGGGCTCAACAGTGCATTGCTACAATAAGATTTTGCAATTTATAGAAATTGGGTCTAACATTGGTGCTTTCATTGAGAGGCGTCGCCGATCTTCCATGATTGGAGACTGAAGAGGACCTGTCGGAAATATATACATATATCAAGAAGTTGAAAACAATCAAAAGCAATCAAGAACGAATGGCGGAAGGAACACATTGGGCTCGCATGGAAGAGGCTATAAGCAAGCTACAGAGTTTTCTTGAACACCAATCACAGACATTCACTGAAGGATTGAATCTGTTGAATACCAAAATTGAAGCTTTGGCAGAAAAAGTGGCGAAATCTGATCAAGAAAACAATAGCAATCAGACTCATTCGGTAACTGCAACAAGAACGAAAGGTACTCCAACTACTCAATCAATGATGGAAATGTTGAGGAATATTAAGTTGGAAATTCCAGAATCCAAAGGATTATATTCAATTCTTGACACTCAACATTTTATTAACCAACAATTTGATCTCATTAGAGAAGACCTACTTGAATTGCATACAGAAAAATTCAATGCAATCTGTCAGGAAAATGATAGTGCACATGAAAAATCTTTTCATAAAATGGTTTTCGGCGATAAGGAAATGGTGACAGTTTGTGGAAGATCTAATCTTTTCAGTTCTAATTCAACAGTTCCTCTTTCTACGATTCATGATTATTCAAGGACAATTTCTAAATGCCAGAATTTGAAGATAATGGCAAGTGAAGATTATCCTATTAGAGTGGGACTGCTCAGTTATCATTACTCATTCATTCTCTCTTATAGTTTCAATCATTTGGGAATAATACACCGATTTTTCATATTGAGATGCAGGACAATGGAAACTATGAATTGTACCACGATTATGAAAGGAAGTCTTACAAGAATATGTTCTGATTTTTTTTTGTTTAGAAAGGAACAATTTAAGCAAAGTACAGCAACATATAAAGACCTATCAACATTTTCAGAAATTAAAAGATTCAGTTTTAACATCGAGGACGATGTTATTTTCAAAGGAGGGAGGAAATTGTTATGTCCCTGGAGAAACAAAAACAAATTCATTAGAAGAAGCAACAGAGAAATCAACAGAAACAATAAAAGAAGCAACAGAGAAATCAACAGAAACAACAGAAGTGGAGAAAGCAGCAGAAACAACAGAAGTGGAGAAAGCAGCAGCAGAAACAACATAAGTGGAGAAAGAAGCGGAAGCAGCAGCGGAGGAATCAAAAGAAGTACATAGATCAGCAGTGAAAGAAAACGGAGAAAGCCACGGAAGACAAGAAAACCGACGAGATATGAAGATTATATCATGTAAAAGTAGTTTTTAGAAATTATAAGAAAAGAGGTAGAAGAAATCAGAGACTATAAATAAGAAGAGGGTGTATAGAAATCTTATCTTTTTGGCAAATAAAACTGACGACCTCGAAGTCGAGGAGCCGCCGGGAGCTCGAATCCTGTCACCTTCATTTCCTTCCTTAATCACTTCTTGTTTTCGGCATATTCTCTATTCCTGTCCATCCTTCCTTGATTTCCTTTCCGATAGTTGAGCGTTCTCCTGCGTCGACGACCCTTAGCGACCTTGACGTCTTCGATCAACCACGGCGACGCACGGAGCGACGACAACAGGAACGGCGGAGTGCGCACGACGACGACGGACTCTAAAATCTGCACAAGAAAGCAAACGAAGCATGAGCAGGGAGAGAAAAATAGTGCGTCGGTCTATATATTTTTCGGAAGACGGAGAACTCGAGGACGGCAGCGTTGGCGCGCGTGCGAGTGGGCCGAGCGGCAGCTGTGGGCTCAACAGTGCATTGCTACAGTAAGATTTTGCAATTTACAGAAATTGGGTCTAACAGTAAGTTTCGTTTTGCACAATACTTTGCATATTCATTAATCTCTTTATATATTAATTTGTCTTATCTAGATCATTTTACATTATCGACCTTGCTTAAGCGAAACAGAAATATTTTTATTCGCTTAACTATTACTGAATTGAATAAAAAAAGTTTCCAAACTTTAAACATTTCTGAAAGAAAATAAAAAAGTAATGTTTATGCAAACATGTTAGAGAAGCACACTTCTATATGCACGTTAGAATCATGGTGGAACTTTCTGTCCACGTTTTTTTTAGTTGAGATGTGAGGAATTGCACCGTTCGCTCACACGTTATTATACTGTGTTGATGTGTGTTACACGTCTTCCGTTACGGTCTCAACATATATATCTTAGTACAAACAAAATCACGCTTAGGAGAGAATAAAACGTGGAGAGGGCCTTACTAATGTGGACAAATGCATAACGCACCAATAACTAAGCCGTTTATTTACCTAAAAACACAGTGGTAGCAAAAAAAAATGGCATCACAAATAATCATAATAAACAACTAACGTCAACGACAATTATAAAATAAAAATTTAATAGAGACGTATCTTAATTAATCAATCGTGTCTTCTATTTTATGCATCATTAGATTTGAGATGTGCGACTAAAAATAAATAGTATATTTAAGATTTATAACTTTTATTTTTTTAATCATATATCTCGAATTTAATTATCCAAAAGACAGAAGACATGATATACTCTTAAGTAGTGTACATCTTTATTAAATTTTAAAAAATAACAAAATATAAATGAACAATGATAATAATAATAATGACATCGATCAACAAAACAAGTGAACTAATTAATAAACTTATGAAGTCACCTAGAATGCAAGTTTTTGTGTATATATGAGGAATATTAGGGTGCATATTGTATGTACCTGTAAACAACTAATCTCAGTCGTTGGATGTAATTATTATCGATTCGGTGGTTCGGATTGAAGGGATCTAGCCTCGGTTCATATGGAGAAAAACCCATCGTTCAAGAAAAGACCCAGCGAAAGTTTCTTCTTCTCTTGGTTCGACGCCTCGACGTCTGTAATCCATCGCCTCCGCCGTCTCCATCGTCTCCGTGCCTCCGAGCCTCGATGCCTCCGCTGTCTCGATGACTCCATGCCTCGCTGCTGGTTTGTTCGTTCCTCTCCTACCAGTTGATCGCCGGTAAGTTTCTTGTCCATCGCAAAGGTTTTTTAGACAGGAAAACAGAGACATATTCCATATCGTGATTCGAGGCTCACATTTTTATTGCGAGAATATCTTGGTGGTAATGCAAAATTAGCAATTATTCGTGAATTTCTCCAACATAGAGATGATCTATAATTTCCTGTGAATATTTTGCATTTCTCCATGCAAAAGTTTTCATATGTCCTTTATTTTTACTTGTATTTTCTTGCATGGATGTTCACTTGTGTAGCTTCCTTGTAGTTATTTTGTGAATTGAATTATGTGAACTTATGAAAATAAAAAAGGCTATTGTCATGCTACTTGTAATCGTGCAGTAGTGAGTTTAAAAACCAGCTTATATTTTAATGTTGAAAGTATTATACTGTTGAAAGTAGTATTCTTACCTAGATGCTCACTTGTGAGTTAAAAAAACCACAACTATACCTACTCACTTTTTGAAAGTTTACTCACTATTGAGTGCACGATGTGTTTCAGACTTTCAGTATACCTCATCCACCCTTTGTTCCTACTGTTGATATGAAATATTTTTTTTCCTGTCATGTTTTATTGATTTGTTTCTTTGTGAAGATAGTTTAGGTCAATTTCATCCCACACATTGGATCACCAATATTCTTGTGACAGTGTGCAAGATATTGATATGGAAGAAATTTATGAAAATCCTGAACAATCTCAAGGTGTTGTTGGCAAGCATCAGATGGGTTGATATTTGATTCGGACGAGACTGCATATAAATATTACAATTTATATGCAAGAGCAGTCGGATTTTCAGTAAGAAAGTCCTTCTTCCTTAAGGCAAATGAAAGGAGAAATTATCATGCAGACAATTTGTTTATTCAAAGGAAGGTCATATAGATCAGATGTTGGAGACGATGTTAAACGAAGGAGGGAAATACGATCTTGTTGTGAAGCTCATGTATATTAATGGAAAAAAGGACAAAAAGTGGATTGTGAAAAGGTTTCGTGAAGAGCATAATCATATGTTAGCCACACCTACAAAGGTTGTTAAAATGCGATCACATTATAATTTATGTGATACATTCAAAGATCTCATTTTAGAATTTCATTGAGCTGGAATGGATCCTTCTAGTATTCTTAGGCTTCCCAGTTTCGCTGGCGCTCCATCACTTACAAAGCAAGAGTATATAAATCACTTGAATGCAATTAGAAAGAATAATGTCGGTAAAGAATGCATAGGTGTGATTGCTTACTTCAAGAAGAAAAAAAAGATGACGTGGTGTTTTGTTTCAAAATGGTGGTGAATGAAAATAACATTGCAAGTAATGTGTTTGGGCGAACTGTAGATCGAGAGATAATTATGCGACTTTTGGAGATGTTGTTATTTTTGACACAACATACAAAAGTAATAAGTTTTGCATGCCTTTTGCACCTTTTATAAAGATTAATCACTATATGCAATTTATTTTATTTGGATGTGCTTTGCTTGCCGACGAAACGGAAAAAAACATTTACTTGGTTGTTTGAAACATGGCTAGATTGCATGAGAGGAAAAGAACCTATATGCATTATTACAAACTAAGATCTTACCATGGGGAATGCCATTTGTAGAGTCTTCCCAAATACATAACATTGTTTCTGCATTTGGCATATCTTAAAAATGTAGTGATTAACACACGCAATTTATGTGCAAAGGACAACTTTATGAAAGACTTCAAGAAGTGGATGTATGGATCAATAAGCATTATAAATTGCAAAGAGAAATGGAGCGCATTGAAGCAAACTTATGACATTCTGGATGGTCACTGGGTAGAAAATATATTTAGTAAGCGTCATTTGTGGGTGCTCATATATTTTAATGATACCTTTACTGCAAGCATGTCACCATAAAAAAGATTTGAGAGTATGAATTTATTTTTTGATGATTTTGTCAATTCTCGTACTTCTTTGATGGATTTTGTGGTTCAATATGATAAAGCACTTCATTGTCATCCTGAATCAGAAGAATGTAAATATTTTAAAAAAGTACATCTAAACATGTCTTAAGTTCAAAAAAAATCCATTGGAAGCGCATGTGAGAAGGCTCTACACCCGAAGGATATTCTCAAATTTTCAGAAAGAGTTCAAGAGAATTAATGATTATGGAGCTCAAAAGATTTCAAAAGATGTTAATCAAGTTGTATACTCTATGATGATGGAGAATGACAATCAAAGAAACATTGTGGAATATAGAAATCACGAAATCATTTCGGTAAGATGTTCTTGTAAATAAACTGAACAAGGATTATTCTGTGTCCACATTTTAAATGTTCTGAACAAGAAAGGGATAAAAAGTCTATCAAAAAATATATTATTCATAGTTGGACAATCAATGCTCAATATTTAAAGGCACACTTATTCCCCGAAAGTCCTTTCACAAATGGACAACAACCAGTTAAAAGAAATTGGCTTGTCGAAGAAATATTTGGATAGTTAATGATTTTTCATTGCGTTCGGATGAACATCTAGATTCTGAATTCTATTATAAATGAAGTGGTCCAGAAATTTGAAGGTTTTAAAGTATTGGATATACATGAAATTGTTGAACCACCGACGACATTAAGTCAAAATCCACAAGAGTTGGAGGTTATTAAAGATCCAGTGTGCGTCAAAGTCAAAGGAAGACCCAAAAAGATGCAAAGAATAAAATCGAGGCTTGAAATTTCCATGTCACAACTGAAGGTTAAAAAGAGGATATGTGGTGAGTATGGCAACCTATCTGATAGCTAAGATAAAAGATTTAATTTTTTTCCCTTATCGATTACATTTATGTATGGGTTGTCAAAGTTTAATTATTTTATGTCCCGTCACCCCTACAATTTGTATAAGGCAAAAGCGGAAGAGATGAAGAAAAAAAATAAAATGCTATGTTGGCCGAGGAGGGCGACGAATATGAATTAGGTGAAGACGACGACGATAATACAAATTTCTTATTTTTAAGCAATCTATTTGTTGATAATGTCTTGAATCTTAACCTAGTGATCAACCCTACATGCCCCCAGTGCATCACAACCGTTCGAATAATTGGGGCGGCGAAGCCGCCCGTCCCATACGGGTGTCTCAGTTTCCTATTTTGTATTGGGAGTCCCTATATAAACTCCCTAAGGTTTGGGTTATTCAATATTTTATAATCATCTATTATTTCTCCATCAAAGAAACTCTCAGCCACCGCCCGAGAATGTAGCCCAGTTTAAGGGTGAACCTCGTAAATCTTGTGTCTTCTTTTGTGTGCGCTCTTGTCTCTCTCTCTCTCTCTCGTCTCATATCCACAACACTAATTCTTTCACTTTATGTTGTTGTTTAATATGAATTAAACTATATGTTGTCCTCAACTTTTCAGTCCTGCATGCAGTGTTGCTACAATGGATAGCCTATTCATCACCATTTTCTTTAAAAACACCAGTTAAAAATTGTATCATCATATGCAAATTGTATCACCATATGCATTTCAGAGCAGAGAAAGTAAATATAAATACAATAAGAAGATACAAACATATGAGTAAGAAAATTTTGAAATATATAATGTGATGGATAAATAAGAAATCAAAATAAAAGAGACTACTGACATAACAACAAAAAGAACACATGATAAAAAATGCATCCCATTGCTCCAATTCGATCAGAACAATTACAACTCATAATTTAAAAAAAAAACATAAGCCAAATTGCAGGAATGCATTCATCGGACTAAGTATCAGATACAACAAAACCACAAATGCAGAGTTCCGAATCCCAAATCTTACACACAAAAAAACAATCTAATAAACACAAAATTGTTACTAACTGCAAAGAACAAGTGCACTACATGATGTAGGATTTGGATGGCACCAGGGGGGGGGGG
>LTAE01012260.1:3500-14081 GCA_001647135.1 Pontederia paniculata | reverse complement strand
ATTCTACTCTGATATTGGTCGACCTCTCCATATCTTTGGTCGACCGTTTGTGCTCCACTTATGCTTATATGACCTCGTCCTCCTGAACTTGGTCGACCGCTTATATCCTTAGGACGCCCACTACACACATATGGTTCTTCATGATATGTATTACGTGTGCAGTGGTCGTCCATTCCTTCAGCTCAGGTCGACCGCTGTACTGAACTTGTCTATATCCTGTTACAGAAATCAACTTAAACAAGTTCATTAGTACAGACTGAGTTCACTTACAAATTTATGATTATTCAAAATATTCTCGGGATCCTAGATTCAACACTCTCCACAGCTGCTTGAATGGCATCGACGAGACCAAATGCTCCTCAGCTGGCTACTTGCTTCACTCTCCGAAGAAGTATTTCCCCTAGTAGTTGGCCTTGACACCTCCAAGGGCGTCTGACTCGCGGTCAAACAAGCATACGGTGCCCCGTCCGAGACACGTCTCATACAGCTGAAAATGCAACTACAGAATTTAAAACAGGGTGACACACCTCTTGATCAGTTCCTCAGAAAAATCAAATATATTGCTGATGAAATCTGGCGGCCAACCCCTCTCAACTTCTAGCCTCAATGCAATAGTTTTTAACAATGTACACCTTGATTATGCGCTTGTTGTTGCTTCATTGTCCTCTCGAGAAACTCTTGTATCCTTTCCTGAGTTGCAAAGCATACTAGCAAGTCATGAAATTCACATCCTCAGCTAGAGAGCAACTGATACCTTTCAACCCTTTGCTCAGTACATCAGGACCACGCAGCCCATACGCTCTCATTCGCCGGCTGCACCAACAACAAGGGGGTGCCTCCCTAACAGAGGCCGTGGACGAGGACGCTACTCAAGCAACCGACGAGATCTCTGTCTAGTCTGCGGTAATCGCGGTCACTCACCGTATAACTGCTACTATCGTCACTCGTCGACTCAACAACATCAAGCTTACTCTGCGACTGCACCTCCTGTCTCTTCATCAGCCTCAACTTCCCTTCTAGGCGCCTACACCGAATGGTACCCAAACACCGGAGCAACTCATCATTCAACCCCGATCTCTAGTCCCTAGATGTTGTCGAACCTCATCAAGGCAATGAACGTCTTCAAGTCGGCAATGGTAATACACTTACAATTCAGCATGTTGGTCACTCCAAAATAAGAAATAATCTTAACTTTTTTAGATTACAGAACATTCTCCATGTCCCACAACTTTCAAAGTCATTACTTTTTGTTCGTCAATTTACTGAGGATAACGATTGTTTCTTCGAGTTTCATCCGACATTTTTTCTTGTTAAGGATCGAGCAACCAGCCGGTCACTTCTTCGCGGACACATTAAGGATGGGTTGTACCATCTTGCCACCTCGCCTACGCCTTCCGCACACCTCAGCACTACAACAACTTTTACCTGACATGCAAGACTTGGGCATCCACATGCTAGGACTCTACATGCAATTTTGAAAGCCAATAACCTTCCGCATTCTCGCAGCACAACCGTCTTGCCATGCTGCCGAGCGTGCCTTCAAGGCAAAGGAAGCCGCTTGCATCTTTCCCTCAGCAATAATCGAAGCCAGGCTCCTCTACAACTTCTGTTTGCAGACGTTTGGGGCCCTGTTCCACAACCCTCTGCTGATGGGCATCATTTTTTTTCTTATCTTTGTAGACGACTTCACCCGGTATACGTTGGTGTTTCCTTTGTTCTACAAATCGGATGTAATAAAAAATTTTCCTGCTTTTCATCGCCTTATTGAACGTCAATTTAATGCCAGTCTAACAAGCCTTCAAACAGACAACGATGGTGAATTCATTGCCCTTCTCTCATATCTCTCCACCTTTGGCATTCAGCACCGACGTACATGTCCTCACAGTCACGAACAAAACGGAACTGTCGAAAGAAAGATACATCATATTGTTGACACGGCCCTCACCCTTCTCTCACATGCTCATGTTCCCAAGCGATTCTGGCACTATGCAGTTGAAACTTATGCATACCTCATCAACCGCATGCCATCCATAAACACCACAAATATGTCTCCTTATCACTTGCTTCACAAAACTTCACCAGACTATTCATTTATACGTGTGTTCGGATGCACTGTTTATCCTCTCCTTCGCCCTTACAACCGTCACAAATTCGATGTGCGGACTGTTCCATGTGTATTTTTGGGTTACCCTACAAACAAACTTGGCTACCGCTGCTTTGATCCGAAAACTGGTAAAACATATGACGCTCGACATGTCCGATTCGATGAAACCTCCTTCCCTTTCAACATGCAACCTCATCCACCAGCCTCTTCTTCTTCTTCTTCTTCTTCTTCTTCTTCTTCTTCTTCTTCTTCTGACACATGCCCTTGGATGGCCATCTCACTACAACCGCATGCAACTAATGACCAAACCCATGCTCCTGGCTCTAATTCATCTACATCCTCATCTCCGCCAAACTCGTCATCTCCAACTCTGCCTTCTTCACCAAATGCACCCGTCCGCATTCTTCGTCGTCGCAACCCATTAACTACCGCGTCATGGTCGGACTCAAAGCACTAATCGCCACCTCGACCAGCACACCCACTTGCTTTACCAAAGCCAACATTGATCCACATTGGTGCGTTGCCATGGCAGAAGAATTTTCAGCACTAATTCGCAACGGCACCTGGACTCTCGTTCCTCGCAGCTCCACATGAATGTTGTCGGGTGTCGGTGGCTCTTCCGACAAGAACACAAAGCCGATGGCAGCCTCGATCGCTACAAGGCACGACTCGTGGCCAAAGGCTTCCACCAAGCTCCGGGTGTGGACTTTGGCGACACATTCAGTCCAGTTGTTAAACCAACCACTATACGCTTGGTTCTTTCTTTAGCAATCAATAATGGTTGGCCTTTACACCAACTCGATATTAGCAACGCCTTCTTGCTGAAACGATCTTCATGGAGCAACCGCCGGGTTTTATAGATACCAACCACCCTAATTTTGTCTGCCACCTTCGCAAGTCTCTCTACGGCCTTAAACAAGCACCAAGAGCCTGGTTTCAGACTCTCGCATATGCATTACTGCACTATGGCTTTCGCGCTTCTGCAATTGATACTTCTCCCTTTACATATCATCACAACTCAGATATTGCATATGTTCTTGTGTATGTGGATGATTTGATATTAACAGGTACTTCGTCAATGCTGCTTCAGTCTGTCAAACAACACCTTGACAAATCCTTTGCCGTCCGGGACCTAGGCAACTTACATTTCTTTTTAGGCATTGAAGTCGTCCACACTGCACAAGGTCTCATCTTAAGTCAAAAGCGCTACATAAATGATCTTTTGCAACACACCAACATGAAGAATGCGAAGCCCTCTCCTTTAGCCGCCAACTGCAGCTTACAACCAATTTCCTGATCCAACACTTTATCGCCAAACAGTCGGAGCGCTACGGTACTTGACATTCACTCATTCAAACATTGCTTTTGTTGTTACCTATGTTTCTCAATTTATGCATGAGCCAACTAATGAACATTGGGCAGTTGTTAAAAGAATCTTACGCTATTTAAATGCTACTACATCTTTTGGACTTCATTTCACACGCTTCAACAACCATCATCTACAAGCTTTCTCCGATGCCGACTGAGCTGCTAGCTTACATGATCGCAAGTCGGTCCGTGGTTATGCTATCTACATGGGCAACAATCTAATCTCATGGTCCGCGAAGAAGCAGAAAATAGTGACACGATCGTCAACCGAATCAGAATACAAGGCTCTCGCGAACGCAACTGCCGAACTCATCTGGCTTCGCTCACTGTTAGTGGAACTTCGAGTCTCCCCATCGTCGTCCCCGGTTCTATGGTGTGACAATATCGGTGCGACATACTTGTCAGCTAATCCAGTATTTCATGCCCGTACTAAACACGTCGAAGTCGACTTTCACTTCGTGCGCGACGAAGTGGCCAACAAACGGCTCTGTGTCAAGTTCATCTCTACGAAAGATCAATTGGCAGACCTACTGACAAAGCCAATTGCTGGTGCACGTTTTTAGTTTCTCAAGGACAAGCTCCGACTTGGTCCGCGACCGCGTCGTGCTTGAGGGGGGATAACAGAACGTGTCATGCACAAGACTCGTTCCACAACTGACATGCACTACTCTCACCTACTTCATTGCATAAGACTCTCCTATAGTGTTGCCACTTGCATATGCTGTAATCATATATATATATATATATATATACATTGTACTAGACTCATGAATTATCAATAAAATATGATTACAAGTGTTATTAAATTATGTGTACAAATATATTAATATTTATAGATTGTGTGTCATTTATTTTATTATTTATGATGTAGATGAAAGATATATATATATATATATATATATATACATTGTACTAGACTCATGAATTATCAATAAAATATGATTACAAGTGTTATTAAATTATGTGTACAAATATATTAATATTTATAGATTGTGTGTCATTTATTTTATTATTTATGATGTAGATGAAAGATAAAAATATTGACTCAGCATAACCAACTATAGTCAATCGGAGAGGCGAGTGAGATATTAAATTAAAATTAAAAGATTATTGATTCAAATAATCAATTTATTCAGAGGAATGCTATTTTAATTTTAAATTTGATTTTGAATTAATCAAGTGTTAGTAATCTTATTTGAGTAGATATCTAAAGAAAGTAGGGGGATTATAATTGAAGAAGATATAAAAAAAATATTCGACACATTAAAGTTTTAAGATATCGAATAAAGTTTTAATCAAATCAGAATTCTATTCAATGATTTGATAAATAGATAATCTTTTAGAAAGTAGAATTTAGAAAATAAAATTCTACACGTTACCTCCGCTAATCTCCTTTCCTATATTAAGAAATAATTCAATTAATATTTAAAGATTATATTATATTTTAATTTTAGTATTTAATATTCTATTTTTTCTTATCGACATAAATTAATTTTGATTTATTACATTGGTTATTTTTATTGATATAATAATATTTCTAAAAATTAATATCATTTTCAAAATAATAAATAAAGTACTTATGTTATAATAAATATATCTTATGCATATTATATGTTCATATTTATTTGTCATTTTATAGTTATCATTAATTTAACCATTATATTTATGAGATATTTCTATTAAATATAATAATCAAATATCGCTATCTAATATTCACTATCCACTATGTGCTTAAAATTTAATGGCTCTTCGTTATCCCCTTCAATATTGTAAAAAAAATCAAAATACAATGAGCATAGCAGAAGAATCATTCTGAAAAATTACAATAACAAATCTCTCATCTAGTAATAGATAAATTTTTCTAGCATACATATATATTTAGTAATAAACTAGCAAATATTTCATCTGTTGCGCTGCTGAGAGTTAAATGCTCTGTATCTGCAGCAGGAAAAAAAGAAGCCCCAAAAAGCTAAAAATGTTTCATGTATCCTACCACGCCGCTACAGAAAGAAAAGCTTGCACATATCCTACCACTTCATGGTGAATTTACTTTATTAGGATTTAGGAATATTTGAAAAAAAAATGGATGCATCTTTTTCACCCAATAATTCAAATGTTTGTGATATCCATCCATTCATGATTCTTCATGCTCATCAAATGCCACATTTATGTTTTGATAATACACAGCTAATTATCTACAACTGTTGGCTCTGTGATTCAATGAATCAACTCATTTGTTCAAAAATTAATTAACTTGATATAAATTTCTAGGTTATTTTTGCTTATTTTGTAAAAGAAAATTGAATGAACATCGGAAATTAGACCATTAAATGATCCACTTTCCTCTAAAAAAAGTTATTTTTGTTGTCAATTTTCTTTTATTTATCAATATTTGTGTTTATCCTAAGTCGTCATTTCTTTAGAAAATGAACAAAATAAAAGTGTCAGATAAAAAACTAAAAAAATACTTATGTTGTACTTTTTAATGTTTTTTAAATGACAATAAATGTGAAAAAATAATTGAACTGGCTAAATGAAAATATCATAAAAACTAATGGTTAGGTAGAAACTATTTTGGAAAGAGGTCAGTGTATATTTTTTAACTTGGAATTGATCAATTAAAAAAATAAAAAGGGATGAAAATGCCAAAAAAAAGCCAATGAAAAAGCCACATCCAAACCCAGCAGACGAAATCCCAATTTTAAATATATTTGTAATATTTTCCCCTTTTAAATGAATTATTAATAATGATTTAATTTGATTTATTAACTTTGAAAATACAATATAGGAAGAAGTAAACTTTTTGTAATTCCGAAATTTTGTTTTTTAAAATATTTTATTGTATTTGAAAATTCAAGCCGCTAAATAAAATATTTTAATGGTAAAAATTCTAAAAAGAAAACCACACCCAACTCTATGTCAGGAGCAGCTCCGACTTCATTTGACTTGCTCCATCTATAAGTCTCTCTCTCTCTCGATCTCGATAGGGAGAAGCCTCCGCGGAATTGGCCATCGACAATGACGGCGCCGGAAAGTTCGACAGGTGGCGCCGGCCGGTTGCCCCTCAGCCTGAGCACCGGCATTATGGTCTCAATCATCATGCTCCTGCTCGCGTTCTTCTTGTTCGTCTTCTTCATCTACCTGCGTCAGAAGCAGTACTGGGGCGCCATCCCCGCGTTTGGAGTACCCCGCGGCATCAGCACCGACCCCGCCGCAGAACCTGCCGCCGGGGTCCCCCACGGCGGGCTCGACGCCGCCGCGATCGAGGCCCTGCCCTCGTTCGTGTTCCGGCCGCATGGCGCCACGGAGGGGATCGAGTGCGCGGTGTGCATCACGGAGCTCGCGGACGGGGAGGCCGCGCGGCTGCTGCCCAAGTGCGGCCACGGGTTCCACCAGGAGTGCGTCGACATGTGGCTCCGTTCGCACTCCACGTGCCCCGTCTGCCGCTGCGCCGTGGTCTCCGCCACGTCTGGAAATGGCTACTCCGGCTCCGAAGTGGGAATTCGTCCGGTGCCGACGGCAGCCTCCGGATTCGGGAGCGTGACGGAGGGGACCGATGGAGTTCCGACGGGCCCGCAAGAAGGTTCTTCCGCAGAGGATATGGTGGCGATCGAAATACCAAGAAGAGTGGCAGAAGGGCTTCCGTCGCCGATGCTCCGCCATTGCCGCTGAGCGGCCCGGCAGCTGCTGAAGAGGTGAGTTCGCCGGCGGCGTCGAGGCTGACCGGGAACTGGCCCGAGTTTAGTATGTGAATTAGCCGGCGATTCTTTAAGATAAAGCACACTTTTCATGGTGTGCACTGTGCAGCAGAACTTGTACATTTTGTGATTTTTTTAAGATTTTGTTTACATTATTTTCTTTGTTTATCTGTCATGTTTCTTTTTTTTCTTCCTAAAAAAACGGTGTAATTTTTATTTATTGAAATATGTTTTTTTGGATATTTCTTATTTTTTATTGATAACATATGTTAGTTTAAACAGCTTTTTATATTGGTAATTTTCTAGTTTAGGTGTCAATTAAACTTGTTGAGATTTCTTGTTTTAGCATTTTGCAACTTTATAGTATCTAAAGGTTTTTTTTTGTTTTATATATACTTTTGAAAATAAAATACAACGTTATATGCTTATAGTTGACTTTGACAAAATTTATTATTATTATTATTATTATTATTATTATTATTATTATTATTATTATTATTATTATTATTATTATTATTATTATTATTATTATTATTATAGTAGTAGTAAGTTATTTTCAAACTTAAACTAAACAATTAAAATTTGAATGAGAGAAACTTCTTGTTGGCCATGGGAAAGGAAGAAAAAGGTCATAACATGTGAACTATTTCGCCACAAAAAAAATTTAGTGCACGCTAAAAATGGGGGTGGACTTCATGTTGGCCATGATTTCTAGTTCCAATCGTGTACATTTGGTAGACCATATCTTGTCTCATGGCAATTTTTATCATCGCTTCTTTAGTTATATTTTCTAAGGTACATCCAACGATTCCTTGAAATATCCATAAGGCTCCTTTGTTTTATAGTTTCGATCGGCACCAGACCAGATTTGAGCAATACTCGCCAAAAATGCTACATATACATATGCCAAGAGAGTAATTCTTGATTAAAAAAAAACATTGAGGTATTTATCGACTATAAAAAGTATAATCCTACACAATGACATTTTTCCCCCTATATTATGTTATCTATATTGTGGCTTGCAAATTTCAAATCCAAAGACGTATGCACGTTTAATATATTTTCTTATTTTTCCTGCTATGAAATTATTCAAAAGTTCAACCAATTAGCACAATTTAAATTATTAAATGCCATGTATTATTTAGCGTGTTTCTTTTCAGTGAGAATAATGTAAATGGTTTAAACATACATATACAAAACTATTAACGTTCGAAAAAATGATAAATAAATCGAAATTAAATTAATAATTATTTCATGAATGAGAAGTATTAATTTTTTGAAATTTTCATATTAAGATTAAGGATGACACTCGAGCGAGACGGGACAAGGAGTATATTGTCTCGACACTTCCTTCGACCACTCGCTCTACCCTTCATCTCCGACCCTGCTCTCGGGATGGGGATAGATGATTCCCTATCCTCACTTCCCATGAAAATTTGAGAAACTCTAATTATCAAAAAGTAATAATTATATTAAATAAATATTTATTAAAAATATTTTATTTATTTATTTATTTAATTAAAAACATTTCCTTGTATAGATATGTATATTCGATTTTATTAATAAAAAAATTATTAATGAATATTATCTGCTTATTTAATAATTAATTAATTAATTAAAAAATATAATAATTTATTTAACAATTAAAAATATTAGAAGATTCAAAATGGGGATTTCTACAAAATTTTTCGACCATCCCCGAAGTAGAGATGAGAGAGAAATTTTCTATCTCCGTTCCTAAAAAATAAAAATTCTGAGTTTAGAACCTAAAGAAAGAATTTTCACGAGAATTTCTGAGATCGGGAAATATTTATTATCTTAATTAGGTCACAAACTTATTAAACATCCCATCGAAACTTGGTAGGATTAAAAGACGTGCTGAGTTGGCGTGAACGCCAGGTTCTTGGTTCAAGAGAAAGACTTTTGAGCAGAAAAGAGAAACATAAAAATACGAAATATCACATGCTCACTTTATATAATTTGAAGTTGGAAGTTCACATAATCCAATAAATTCTTTACTGATATTCGAAACAATCAAATTTGATTTCGATAATCAAATTCAAAAAAATTGAAATATTTTTTCATGATTCGATCACTAAACACCAAAATTAAATATGATAATTAGAATAATATTTAGAGGCTTATTTAATTTTTTTCATATATTTTTATAAATTGCATACAGAAATTTTTTTGTTTTTGTTTTACTTGTTTTGCCTTGTTGGAAGGGGAGGGGAACAGAAGAGGAGAGAAGACCGAGTTGGTATTAGATATTTTGCATGCACAGTGTACGGAAACAAGTTGCACTAAGAGCACAACCGAAAGCGAAAGATATTATTTTGCCTGTCCGATGTGCGTAGATATTTTAGGGGACAGACAAAGATTGCGTACGAGGGGTGATGAATCATTTTAGGAAACAGATGTATTAAACGAGGGAAGGAAGAATAACACGAGGGGTGATGGATAAACGAATTAGATAAAAATTTCCAAAATATAAATGTGTAATTTTAAGCTCACTAGTAAAAAATAAGAGAACAAAAATTCTACCTTTTCTTTATCATATTTATGATCACTCTTTTCAATCTAAAAAAAGAAGAATTATGGGTTGGGAATTTCTGATTTCGTGTGTCATGGAGTTGCATTCATAACTTGTAGTACCTCCAATTCCAACGACGAGATTATAAATTTTCTTCAATTTGCTAGCTTGTTATTGCATTTTTAATAATAATTCATGTGTACATATCGAATTATTAAATATTTTTTGTTTCAATATTTAGGGGAAAATAATTTAAATTATATCATATAATTTTAATTTTAAATTATAAATTCTACATCCGCAAAGATTAGCTTCTTGATTATGTTTCTAAATACCTTGCATCGTTCCATGCACCGTTGATTCAACCATCCGTGACTGATCAATCCGATTGATTCAACCATCAATCGGTCTTTAATCCGGTCCTGAGTTTACTGGTTGCTTTAGATCGGTTTGATTCGGTGAAAATACCAACGGAAAATGGTTAAACCAGCCAAAAACTGCTACACCATTTTAATCAAGAGAAAATGACTCGGTTCACATGAAAATAATAAAAAAAATAGACAAAAGAAAGAGTTTAAACTTTATATGCACTGCAATTACCAACTACTTGTTTAATCTGTCTTTTAAAATCTTTAATGCATTTGTAGATATCAATATGTTGTTTATTACTTGTAAATATCATTTAAACTTTAATCAATATTTTCTTCAATTAACTTTCTATGTTGTACTAGTAAGTCGTGCATGAGTTGTACATAATAGTGAGTGCTTTAATAACTACTAACTACTTGTTTAATCTGTCTTTTAAAATCTTTAATGCATTTGTAGATATCAATATGTTGTTTATTACTTGTAAATATCATTTAAACTTTAATCAATAT
>LTAE01012259.1:0-14083 GCA_001647135.1 Pontederia paniculata | reverse complement strand
CTCGATAACAAACTTTATGTTTGTTTTGTGTTTGTTCTCTTTACTCTCTTCTCTGTTTATTTATATTCGTATACATCTGCTTCCGCTAACACAAAACGGAGAGATTTGAGCAAAGAGTGTAAAAGTTTTAATATACCAATTCACCCCTCCCCCTCTTGGTGTCATTCTAGATCCTACATTTACCGCATCTTAGATTTAGATTGATTTCAAATGGATTCAGTCGAATGTCCCGGTTAATATGAAAATAAGATAGGTGGCTACATCTATTTAAAAGTCACAACTTTGGCAAATCCAAGTCCATTATTAAATTTGACCCGTGCTTAAAATTTAATTAAATTCGATTTAGTGGTGAAACAAAATGCCCTAATTCTTCAAAATTAGTTATCGTATTTTAGTATGCTATTTTATCTTATCTCGTCAATCTTATTCAATCTCATTTTTTTTATCTTTTGTTATTCAATTAGAGTTTGAATTTTCTCAATTAGATATTTTAAGTTACATTATCCTTCGAGATGTTGACAACATTACTCATCACTTTATTAGTTGTTGCCTCTCTTGCATCACCTGGTCATGGTTTGTTCTTTCCGACTACCTTGAAATCTCAAATGATGCATATTAAGCTTCTTGTGTCTTCACTCGTCATTTTATTTTTGCCTCTTGTATTAAGATAGGAGATCTCTAGTTTCCTAGCATTCAAAAAGACATACTACAATGTCTCATTCCTCCGTTGACTCGGAGTATTACGATCTTGCTTTGGTTGTTGCTTAAATTACTTGATTATAAAGGTTGTTTGTTGACTTTAATTGCCTTTCTGTAAACCAGTTCATATTTTCTGTGATAGCAAGGCTATTATCCAAATGGTTGAGAATCATATTTTACGGACAAAACACATATACATGGACTTTTTTGTGAAATGAGCTTGCAAAAGTTAGTTCAATTATTTTATATTTATATTGTAGAGCTAGCCACAAATTTGTGAATGAAGCCATTGAGTGGTCAACAGTATAATTTATTCTTATTCAAGTTGGGCTTGTTGAATACCTATCAAGTACTAACTTGAGGGGAGAGATGTTGAATCATATGAGGTCTCTCTTAATGTTGTTGCTCTATTGTTTAACAAGTATAAAGTTCAATGTTCATTGTAGTGGTTTTTGTTATTACGGTAGCATCTTACAAAGTCATAACAATGTTATATTGATGTTAGTTAAGAGTTATGTTCTATTAGAGAAGTATAAAAAGAGAAGAAATTTTATAATTTGTTAACTTTTGAAATAAAAATTCTAATTATTTTTACTTCTAAGACTTTTATTATTTCTTTCCTCTTCTCTCACGGGTTAAATGGTGTTCTTACGTGCTCAAGAAGAAGCTCTAAATATGAAGTTTTAATAAAGATATATGTATCCTAACAACAAAAAATAGAGAAATTATATAGACATGATAAAAAAAATATTTTAGTAATATCCAAATAATATGATACTTTTCCCCATAGATCTACTTGTGAATTAAAAAAAATGAACCCCAAATTTTAGTATGAGACACAGCTTATTACATATGATGAGAGGTCCCTCTTGGGTAACCTTTTGACCTCCTCCACTCCTCTCACCTCAGGCTTGTTGTCCAAGTAGTTAGACTTGTGTATGCTTGCAAGCATTTAATTATTAATGTTTTAACTGCATGCGAGGAATAAATAAATTTCACCTTACTTTCATTTATATAATTACGAACAAAGAATTCTGAAGAGAAATCAATATTACAAAGAGAAAAAAAATATTGAGCCTATTGATCCTTGAGAAACGTGTGATTTTGAGAAATACTTGATGAGACCTTGTTGTTTGGCCAAAAGTTACCTATATCTTAATTGTATCAATCAAACTATGCTACACTTTCTAATTTCTAATTAAAGTCCTAATATATAAGTTTCATTTGATGCTTTTTCTCATAATTTATTGTGGTTCACAATAAAAAAATATATTTTTTTTAAAACTTTTTGAGAAAAGTCCTAGCTGAATAGCTAACATCAAAATGTGCTATGAAGGATAGCGTTAACATATTTAAAGCAGTTGTTTTGTTGATATTGATATCATTTTTTTTGTTGCCATAATATTTAAAATTTCATCCAAACTAATATGTATAACATGATTGTGCCAAATGAAAATAAAAGAATTCTGATATTTAAGTTGAGTCCAACCCTTTGTTAATATTTATTTTTGCATGTCAAGGGCGGACCCACATATATTCCTAGGGGAGAGGTCTCCTCCCCAACTTTTCGATATATATATACACTAATAATTATAGTCAATAAATAAAATAAATACTAACAAATTATCACAATTATCTAACTGACATAGTAGATATGTAATTTTAACAAATATTTAGAGATCTAGACTCTCTAAAGTTCAAATCTAGATCTTTCTTATTTTTTTTATAATTTATTATTATATATTTTAGCCACCTATCTTTCCTTCCGAGGTCTGTTAAGTCGACTCCAGCTTCATCACTAAGAAATACTAGATACATGACCGAACTTGCTTTCTTCAAGCACCAATACATAGAAGAAACAAGAAAACGAGGCAGAGCTCAAATATGGTGATTAAGGCTACCCATAACACTCCAAAATGAAACCAAGTAATGATAAATATCATTAATTCACTTTAATCCAACAAACAGCTTCTTTAAGCAACCAACCACAATAAATATTCGAAGAAAGAAACAACATTAGCAATTAAACACAAAGAGGACAAAGATATTAAAAGATGGTGTCTTTTCTTTTCTTTTTATCTTTTCACTACATTTTTTATTTCTTTCTAGTTGTGCTATTTTAACATACTAACACACACCCAAATGTTCTTAAGAATTAGGATCCTAAGTCGCAATTGAATTTTCCATTACAGGCTTATATCACTTGGCAAGAATTATTTCTACCACAGAATACTTATATTATATGTAATAAAATATGAGATAAAAAAATAATACAAGGACAAAGAAATTTTGCCCCAAAACTTGACCCATTTCCAGACCCCTCTTCTCTGCTTCATCCACACAGCTTGGAGAGGCAAACTAAGAAGATGACAAGAAACACGAAGCAGGACAACCCAATGGCGATGCCCAGCACAAGCTTACTGGGCCCATGGTGGCCGCCGCCGCTTGCTTTGTCCGCGTCATTATCGCCGCCGCCGTCGTCCGAGTAGTCCGACGAGTCCGACGGCGAGGACTTGTCGGGCGGCAAGATCGGCATCCCGTACTTGTCGCAGGGCGCAATGCCCAGCTTTAGCTTGGAGGAGAGCAGCGTTCGGTTGAAGCAGAGGTTGCCGTTGCCCCCAACCTTGAACACCTCGAGCTTGTTGATGAACGACGCGTTGAAGGGGAGCACTCCCTGGAAGTTGTTGTTCTCCAGGTTCAAGAACTTGAGCGCCTTCATCTCGGCCAAGAACCTGGGAACGCTCCCATTGAACTGGTTCGAGCTGAGGTCGAGATGCACCAGCGCTGAGAGCTGCGCCAGCGAGTCGGGGATCGGCCCGGAGAGCGAGTTGAGAGCGAAGGACGCGTTCCGCAGGTCCGCAAGGTCGCCTATGGAGTCCGGGATGGTCCCGGCGAGCGCATTCGAGCTGAGGTTGAGGATCTGGAGCGAGTCCAGTTCGGAGATGGTAATGGGGACGGGGCCGCGGAGGTGGTTGGCGGATAGATCGAGGTGAAGCAGGCCGAGGTTGTGCCAGTGATGCGGAACGACGCCGGAGAGGTTGGCGGCCGAGAGGGTGGCCGAGCGGAGGAGGCGCATGTGGGAAAGGACGACGGCGGGACCGCCGGAGGACGAGACGGAGACGTTGAAGACGGTGAGGTCGGTGAGGTTCTGGAGGCGGGAGAGCCAGACGGCGGAGAGCCGGCGGAACGAGGTGACGCAGGAGAAGGAGCGGAGGGAGGAGGCGAGGGAGAGCGGCAGTGGGGAGAGGTCCATGTCCGGGGAGCAGTTGGCGAGGCGGAGGGCGACGAGGTGGCGGAACGGGGCTTCGTCGTCGCAGGCTGTGGCGTTGTCGCGGGACGCGCAAGGGTCGCGTCCGACGCGGAGGCCCATCGACTCGAGGGCGGTCCGCTGTCGAGGGTCAAGGCCGGAGCCCTGGCCGCCCCCGCCGCCGCCGGCACCATCCCAGGTACCAGCATCGGTTGGAGGAGATGGCGAAGTCCAGGGAGACGGCGACGGCGAGGTGGCGGTAACATCGCCGGCGGCGGCCCAAATGGGCGACGGGAGCAGGAGGATTAATGGAAGTATTAGAGCAAAGAAGCGAGGATTACGAGGAGCCATCTCGAGGGCGCAACAACACACGGCACAGTGAGACAAGCACAAAAGGGTTTTAGGACGGAAGAGAAGACCGTTGTTTTCTAGGATACGAATCAAAATAAATTTAAAAAAGAATATTATAATAAATAAATAAAAGGAAAAAAATAGTTTTTGGGGCTTCGTGTATTGGGAGTGATTGATCGATGTGGGCACAAGAAAAAGAAAAGAAGAGTTTTTTTTTCTCGCAAATGACGAAAAGATAAAATAAAAAATGGGATTCGATGGGACCGGACGATGGAAAGGTTCGTGTCTGTTACTGCCGTCTGATCGAAGAATTTAAGAAATGTTTTAGTTCCTCTAAATATTGAGATCGTTAGTGCAGAGAAAAAATATTGAGAAGCTCATATATACATATATATATATATATAAAGTTAGTGAGATGGTCACGAATAATGATGTGTGGTGTGGACCAATGTCAGGAATGACTGGAATTTTATGGTATGGATAGTTTTTTTTTTTTTTGTAATATTACTGAGTCACGTGTTTGGACGCTGCATGAGGAAAGCACTAAACCCAGTTTTCTCTCCACAATAGAAACTTGGATTTTTATGGTGGTGTCAGGGATTGGGCACAGTGGAGAACTTTTGATCGATCTCAGTAATTAACTGAAAGAAACCCGTACCACCAATAACGTTTTCTTTATCTATATTTCTTGAATGAGTACTCATTTGCTTGTGTTATCTTTTGTTATTTGATAAAAACATGGGAGTGCATGAAAGCAATGTTGCACACAAAAAAAAAAAGAAGACGACAATATGTGTCGCCTTTGAATGAAGTGATGGGTGAATTAATAATCCTGTGGGTATGATTATGATCTTCCTTCATTTCAGGTTCAAGGAGTTATGCTCCACTCGATAATGTTCAAGCATTCATGTTGCTTCTAAATGGAAGTTAATGAAATATGGGCGCAATTTTTCTGGTTCTTTTTTTGTGGTGGAACATGTTGTTATCATTTGCTACTTACTAGACATCATGATGGTTGATCTGTTTTTTCTTCAAGTAACGTATATATAGGATGGAATTTGTAGAAGACCACGAATCCGTTGTAGTCTAGTTGGTTAGGATATTCGGCTCTCACCCGAAAGACCCGGGTTCGATTCCCGGCAACGGAATAGTTTTTGCTCATTAGTTCTTTATCAATTGAAGAGAAATGCAAATTCATTTATCTCCCAATTTCATTTCTCTCTCGGTTAAAATTCTTTATCCAATTATCAATAGCTTGATTTGACTCTGTGTTGAATTTTAGAACAGAAAATCCAAATCAGAATTAAAACTTTTGTTGTTGCAAAAGAATTAAGATTTTTTTTTCTTCCAATCAAATTAAAATGAACAATTTTATTCATCACGTTTACTTATAATCATTTTTTTTTCTCGCATAGGAGACAAAGCTATCTTTGTTACTAAGATAAAAAATAAAAGAAGATTTGACATCTCTGCAAGATGAGGTTGCTCTGTTTGAGAGACAAAATTCAGGGTAAAGAAATATGACGTAGCATGTAACCCACACAAGCAACTCGTCAATATGAGCCGTTGAGTTTAGACTATGACAGTGTGCTTATTACCTCGCGAGTCTTCGCGTCTTGTCCTTGCTCTCCCCTGCCATTATTTCATCTGTTTTTTTTCGCGACTCTGGGTGATTCAATTTCAATTGAATCGGATTGAATCTAAACAGATACGAGTCTTAGTTTTTTTGAACCCGATCAATTCGACCTAACTTGATTACCTAAACTTTTATGTATCTTTTTCTTCGTTTGAACCAATTTATTCTTGATAAGAATTTTATATTATTTTAAAATTAAAATATATTAAAAATATATAATTTATATCCTTTAAAATTATTACAAATCTTTAAAAAATACTTTTTTTCTAAAATATAATTAATATTAAATATTATAAAAAAATAATTAAAAAAATATGAAAAAAAAATTGAGTTAATTCTATTTTCCTTCCTCAAACTATAGTATATATACCAATATAACCTTGAACTATATTATTATTCATTTTGCACCCTTAAACTTTTCGAATAGTGACATTTAACCCCAAAAAATAAATATCATTATATTTTATGTTATTTTATTTTTTTAAAATATTGAATTACTATTTTAAACATGTTAAATTATTTTTTTTAGATTTTTATCTAATAATATAAATTTTATCATAATTTTAAATATATTTAAGATCCAATTTTAACTTTTTTCTATTTTTAAGTATTACTTTTTACTTCAAAATATTTTTCGACTTCAATTTTATTTTTTTAATCCAATTGAAAATTTTCCTTTTCTATTTTTTAACAAGACTAAGATTATTTGTCGTTGACAAATTAATCTAAAAAGGATAAAAAAAATTTAGTAATTTAAAAAAATAAATAAAATAAAAAAATATTAAACTTTATTTTTGGGGTTAAGTGTCACTATAAATAAGTTTAAGGGTGCTAAGTGGATAATAATATAGTTGAGGGACTATATTGGTAGATATGTCATAGTTTAAGGGAGGAAATTAGAAATAACTCAAAAAAATTTAATCGGATAACCGATGATCCGACACGATTCAATCCGACCCAATGAAGATCGGGTTGGATAGGATTCGATGCCGACACGATTCAATTCGACCCAATGAAGATCGGGTTGGATAAGATTCGATGACTAACTTGTCATCAACCCGACCCAATCCAACCCGAACAAAATCAATCGAGTTGGGTCGAATTTGGATTTGGGTCGGGTCAAACTCGACCCATGAACACCCGTACGCCTCTGTCTTCTCACCATCATTGCTCTTGTATCATCGCTACTCCTCTATAGCTGACCTCTTTTCGTCATTGTACATTTCATTTTACTATCGCCCCTCTTCCTACTTACCTTGGATCGCGGTTCCCCCTTCTCTCTCCACCCATCGTTTCGCAGTTTCCCCTTCTCTCTTAGAGGACGAGACTTCCATTTCCCGTTCACCAAAAGGAGGAGGTTATGGTTATATTTCCCCGTCAAGGCTCCATTTGATTAGAAAATAAGATATGGATTAAAGTCTTATTTTCTATATTATGGTCAATGAGTTCCAAAGTAATTGCAAAATTATAAAAGAAAGTAGAGACTAATCTAGTCTTATTCTACTTCAAATACATCAATATTTAAATAAAAATTGTGAATTAAAAATTTTTAGTCCAGCAATATTTAAATGAAAACCAAACAATCCCCAAAAAAATTGTCAGGTTAAGTGATGCGAAAAATCACACGTGTAAAATCTCGACAAGTATACCGATCGCACAAGTAATAAAGAGTGAATATTGAGTTGTCGATCCCACAAGTACTAATGAATTTTAAAATCCAAAATTTTATCTAAAAACTTGAAAAGAGCAATTTTAAAATTTAATTTGAAAAGAAAAGAAAAAAATGAAATAAATAAAAGATGGGATTAGGATTTTCAAAAAAAACTTCAATTAGAAAATTGGTTATGGCTAGAATTCTATTTCACCATCGTTATCTCTTAGATTTAATCATTAAAATATTTCTGAATATTAAATGACGGAAGGATTGATTTAATATTATAGGACTCATCTCGGATGACCTAACTATTTTAATCATAAATTAACTCAGGAAGATGCGAACCACATTAATCCCAAATCAATTAGGTTAAAATGCATTGAAATTCAATCCTAAATTGCTAGGCATCTCTCGAGTTAATAGTAATCCACAATCTATAAATTCTGAAATTAGATAGAGATAAACCCTTGCATCCATCAACTAAAAGAAACGACCGAAAAGATGATTGTCGGAAAGTGGCCCGTGTCCCGTCCGAAAATAGACCGCGTTTGGGCAAAGATAAACACGGCACACGATGATGAGAGAGAACACGATCGAGTCAGCTAAGATCACGACTGCGTTCCTCACATAAATCAATATAAAATTTAGAAAATGGGTCATGCGGAGCAACACGACGCTCTAAAACGTGGGAGAACACGGTCGAGTCGGCTAAGATCACGATCGCGTTTCTCTCTGATTAAAATATTCAGAGTACGAGAAAAAACAGAGTCGTAAACGATGGCATACAGGTGAAAACAATTCGCACTAGAGGGAACACAGTCCATTTTGACCTCTGTCGAAAAGTATATATTTAATAAAAATCCAAAAGAAAGTTAAGCACAATTAATTACAGACTAATCATGACTAATTCAGATTAAAATACTAGCAATATCTTTCAGTTAATGCTAATAAGATACTCAACAAACATTAATAACATGAAAACCTAGATGCAAGTTCATCTAATATTGCAAAGTAAATTAATCCAAGAGAATAATAAGGTTTAACATAATTCTTTCCATAACACAATCAATTAAAATAAAAAGGAAAGAAAATTATAACTAACAGATTCTACAGAACTTCGTCGTCAGGTCTCCTTCTCTTCATCACGGGTCTTCAGAACTTTTGCAGAGAATTCTTGAATGAGAGATCCCTCTCCTAGGGTTACAAGTGACTCTATTTATAAGAAAAAGCTGGGATAAGAGCCTTAGATCGGATGGTTGAAATTAAAAGTTTATTTCTTGTATGTCAAGTCGCAATCAAGAGTCGGCCATTTTGTCGAACCGCCATAATATGCGATAACACAACTTGCATTGATATGGTAGGAGTTGGAGTCGTACACGATTCAGAACGCAGATTATTTTGACGTCATCAGTGACACGTAGCATCTTCTGAGTGGATGAAGTCGTCGTTTTGACGTGGAACACAAGCGTGAATTGGGTTGACGTGGCACGAACACACCCCATTTTGGAACAAGCGCAGTCTATGTTGTATAGGAGTTTAAAGTTAATCATCGTAGCGTCAAACATGGTTCGTTTTGATGCAGAAGTGACCCGTGTTCTAGTTGACTCATTGAATGATGCGACTCTTCAACCTTATATTTGAATTATTCGAAGTTTTGAAGTTCTTTTGCCTGAAAATTCACCAATAGAGAACACATGATAGTTTCTGACTCATGAACAAAATATAATGAAATAAAGTGAAAATCATGTATGAACATATGTCAAATACTAAGAAAATGACATGAAATGAATGTGTGCAACATGTATATTTTTGCTTGCATCATTAAAATGTAGGGTCGAATCAAGTTAAGATCTAAAAAGAGAATTTGAAATTTATTTTTAAAAATTTTAATAAAATTTAATAGTAAATATAAGTTTAAAAATAAAAATGATATATAACATAAATAACATTAAAAATAATAAATGCTAAAATCATGTAGCAATTTAAATAATTAGTATAAAATAATTATTAATGTTAATATTTTTGGTCAACCATATTGGAGATCGAATTATTGGGTTATAACTCTTTCAATACATATGAAGTAAGCCTGCAAAACAATGTTAGAAGATTCAAGGTTCCCAACCAATGGTAGATCCACTCTATCCCGAAGTCATTTATACGCGCACCATCGACCACCGGAGTCCACCCCCTGTCGTGCCATGGGATCACACATGTAACGCTCTTCAATGCTCAATATCTCGTGCATCAAGCTATGGAGTAATTGCACGCGTGTTGTGCTTATCTGTCGATATTTGCACAATTGAAGTCGTTGGAGGAACATTTCATTTTTGCGATTTTCGTCGACCATCTCATCATCCAGACATTTCTGACCACGTGCAAATTTCATCCTCCGATGATCACGCCCTAGTTGTCTATGACCACATTGATCATCTACTAACATTTCCTACTTGACCAATGTGATCATGCATTTTTAGTACTCCTATTGTCTGTGAGATATGAATGTGACCTTAATACTCCCACTGTCCAGTATTTACTGAATATACTAGCTAGAATTTTCTTTGTAAGAGAATAAAAAGATATATCACTTGTGGGAATATAGGTTATTGTCACTTCTTTTTTTTCCACTATATCTTGAATATAGTGATATTTTATCTCAATATGTTTACCTTTTGAACTATTGGCTCCAATATCAATCAAACTTATCGTAGCCTGATTGTCACAGTACATCTAAATTGGTCTTTTGACTAGACTGAGACCCAAATCTAAAAGGAAACGTCTGAGTCAAACTCCATATGGGTGATTGTTATACTGCAGGCAATGTACTCAACCTCCTGTGTGTGTCTAACCACACATTATTACTTCTTGCTACCCCAAGAAACAACTGCTCCACCTACATGAATAAGTGATCTGATGTGGAGTTTCGATCAACTATATCCTCACCGAAATTTGCATCTAAATAACATATAGCTTCAAGTGTATCTGCTTGATATGTCAATCTCAAATATATGATACCTCTCAGAATATTGAAGTAACCTCTTTATTGCCTCTTAGTGAGCATTTCCAAGATTATTTTGAAATCTACCATACAAAAAAAGCCAAATCAGGTCTCGTACATATCATTACATACGTCAAGCTAGTCACTGTCTGTGCATAAGGTTCCTCTAAGTTCTTTTGACCGATATTGGGATACTGACTTTTACTAAATCTTTTCCCAATAACAAGTGGTGTAGGCGTTGGGTTGCAATTTTGCATCCCAAACATCTTCAGTATCTTATTTATATATTGTTCCTTACTCAAGCGCAATGTCCTTGAGCTTTTGTCTCGTATAATTTAAATCTCAAGTATATAGGATACTTCTCTCATGTCTTTTATTTTAAATTCGTTGCTTAATTTTGTGTTCACTTCATCGAGCATCATGACATCATTATCAACGAGCAGAATATCATCCACATATCATGCTAATATCACAAAATTGCTCCCACTATTTTTGGTCTACACACAATTATCCAATTTGTTCGATTTGAACCCAAATTGGACTATTGTCCTATGGAACTTCAAATACCATTGACGAGACGACTGCTTTAAGCCATAAAGTGATTTTCTTAATTTATATATCTTATTCTCGTGACCTAAAATATTAAAATCTTCATGTTGTTGCATATATATATATATATATATATATATATATATATTTCACTCAGTTCACCATTAAGAAAAGTGGTCTTGACATCCATTTAGAATAACTCAAAATTCATATATGGAACTATCGCTAAAATCGTGCTAATCGACACAAACTTAGCCACTGAAGAATAGGTTTCTTGAAAGTCAATACCGGCTTGCTGAGTACCCTTGACAATCAATCTTGCTTTGTGCTTATCAAGTGTATCATCTAAACGATACTTTCGATTAAAAACTCATTTACACCCTATGGATTATCTGCCTACCGACAAATCACATAGTGCTCATACTCTGTTCTAATTAATTGAGTCCAATTCATCTTTCATGGCAGTTGTCCATGATTTCGACTTAGGTGAAGTCATTGTTTCTTTATACATAATAGGATATGTACAAGTCTCTCTATCAATATCGACGGAGTAACACAAAGCCTCGCACTCATACAAAACATAGTCATCCAAGTGTGCAGGTGTCGTCCGAGGCCACTTGGTGTCGGTTATACTCATGGAAATAATGGGTTATTCCATATCCTCCAAAGGTATTTCATTATCCTATATATTTGTATCTTTCACACTTGGATTCATGTCTAATCAGACTTCTTCAGAGTCGTGACTATTGCGGATAATAGTCAAAGACTTAATATCCTATTCACCATGCAGTTTTTTCTTTTCATTCTCAAGAAAAGTTGCATCTCGACTCTCTATAAAATCCTTTTCATCATGGAAGAACCTCTACTCTTTGAATATTTCATTATACCCAATAAATCTGCACATTATAGTCCTAAAGTTCAATTTGTCCCTAAGTTGACTTGGAACCAATATATGCGCTCTACACCCCTATTTCTGGAGATGTCCTAACTTAGGTTTTCTACCATTCTAGATTTCGAATGACATTGTTTCAACGAACTTGGTGGGAATTCTATTCTGTATGTAATTCGCAGTCAAGATTGCTTCAAAATTTCTTTGGGAGACCGAAATGGGACAACATACATCTTACAACATTCATCAATGTTCTATTCTTTCTTTCTATCACACTATTTTGTTGTTGCATATAGGGTATAGTAGTTTGCATACTTATGTCTTCCTGAATGCAGTAACTCATAAATTTTCGAGAGGTATATTTCCCTCCTCTATTAGTTCTTAAGCGCTTAATTGATTTACCCAATTTCTTTTCTACTTTTGCCTTATATCTCTTAAACATGTCAAAGGCTTCGAGTTTCCTTTTCAAGAGATAAAGATAAAAAAAATCTTGAGTAATCATCAATGAATGTAATGAAAAAAATTTTACTTCTATGTGTACCGACTCATAGGGCCATAAATATCATAATGAATTAACTTTAACAACCCTTTTAACTTATTTCCTTTGAAAATTTCTTTCAAGTAATTTTCCGATAAAGTAATACTCACAAGGCAACATCCTTGTGCTCGTTATGTTAAGTACCAAGTTCATTTTGATTATTTGTTCCATCTTGAAATTCTATGGTTATCCTAATTTATCATGTCATAGATCATAATCACATACATAACATCGGTGGAGAAAGAGGGATTCAAACCCTCGGTACTCTCAAAAATGATTTTAATTGGTTTATTGATGACATTCCGACAGAATAAGTCATGTTCGGGGACAAAATTTCCCATAGTCATGACTTTATCATTCTTCCCTATGGTCACGCGGTATTTATAGAAGCGGACTTCAAGTCCTTTTTCAAAAGAGTGGGTACAAATATGAGATTTCGTCGGATTCTTGGTGTATACAATACATCATGAACTACCATTATATTGTCCCTTAGATTCAACATATATTTTTCAACACCTTTGACATTCATATAGGTGTTGTTCCCTATATAGATCATTTGTTTTATTTTCTTGAGTTCTATGAATTCAACCAAATCATCCTTGGTCTTCGCAATACGACGGGTCATTTCATAGTCATCCATAATCCACCTATATTCATCATCGTAGTATTGCACTAGATGACCCTAGTAAATTCAGACTTATTGGGTCCTTTCTTCTAAGAACCCCTGTTCTGGTTCTGCTATGCTCTATTCTGGCATGGTTTCTTCAATGTAGGACAATTGATCTTGAAATGACCATACTTCCCACAAGCGAACATGTTCCATGAGGAGGTTTTCCGTTTGGCTCTTTGAATTGCCTTTTGTTAGGACGAAGGCTCTTTTGGTGGTGCACCGCATGAGCCTCTTCTTTTGTGTCTTTGACTTCGGTCTTCTTTCTGCTTCTAGTCATCTCCTGCTCTATGGCCAACTGTGTTGAAAGATCTGTCACCGACTTAATTGTCTCATTAAGTCACAAAGTTGTGACAACCATGTCAAATGAGGACGGCAAGTTGTTTAGAACAGCTGACACCTGCAACAGGTCTGGTAGAGTAGTTTTTGCAGTGACTAAGTCCATAGTCATGACAATAATTCTATTTACATGATATATGACATTATCACCCTCTTTTATTTTTCAAGTATTATACTTATGTAAGAGCAATTGTACGTGTTGAATCTAGGATCCCGAGAATGTTTTGAATGATCACAAATTTATAAGTGAACTCAGTCTGTACTAATAAACTTGTTTAAGCTTATTTCTGTAACAGGATATAGACAAGTTCAGTACAGCGGTCGATCTGAGCTGAAGGAATGGATGACCACTGCACACGTAATACATATCATGAAGAACCATATGTGTGCAGTGGACGTCCTAAGGATATAAGCGGTCGACCAGTATCAGGAGGAGGAGGTCATATGAGCATCAATGGAGTATATACGGTCGACCAATGATAAGGAGAGGTCGACCAGTATCAGAGTAGAATGTATATG
>LTAE01012256.1:3491-14086 GCA_001647135.1 Pontederia paniculata | reverse complement strand
GATCCTAAGTCAACATAAGTGACAAATGAACCTAAACATAGACACATTTTTTGTTCGTCCAGACATGTTCCCTCCAAAGTTCTCTAGTTGACTTTGGCGTATCTCACTCTTGTGTAACTTGAGAGATATACTTCGCTTGTTTCGCTTTAAATCCTTCCTGAAATATAATTGTAAATAAAAAATTTACTAAAATAAAATATTGAATCAAATATTAAGAGATATTAATATCTTACATATGTGTTCTTTGCAAATTCTGAAACTCAACTCTTATCTTTTCTGTGATGAGTTCTAAAAAAGACTTCATCTTCTGTCGATTTTTCACCGCACTCCAATTTCTGAAAGAAATTTTATCAACAATTAATTTGGAATAAAAAATTTTAACATAACATATTAGAATACTTTAACATATCATTTTTTGAGCTGTGGTACCCCTAGAAATACAACCACCCGCATATAGACAAGTGTCTTGTTCAAATGCGCGATTAACCTTCACTTTTTCACATTTATTTTTGTAATTTTCAGTGGACCATTTAGAAAGTAAGTCGATCCATACATTTTTGCCAATCCAATTAGGCCTCATTTGTGCGGCAAGTGCTTTAAATAACATTGAAGACAACTTTTTTGAACACCGAATGTCAAATGATTTTCACATAATTTCATTGTTCTCGGCATCCCACTAAATATCAGCCTTCAAAAATTGACGAAGTAGAACATAAATATTATCATTCAATTAAAGAAAATTATAAGACAAACCTGAAACTCTCTAAACCACATTTGTCTGGTGGTAAGAGATATTTTCTTCAAAGAAAGCTAAGATTGTTCATATCTATGTCGAATAACTTTAGCCAAAACAACGGCAACAGGTTTCGAAGTCACAAACCTACACATTAAATAATTAAATTGACGTACAAAAAAAATATATTAATGATGTTTTAACTTACTCAGAATATCCATCAGATTGCAAATATACTCATAAGAGGGTAAAAATTATCCTTATTTGGATAGTAAATATTTAAAAAAAAAGATAAAACTTAATCTTATTTTTTTAACTAATTAAAAATTATTTTATTTAAATTTAAGTTAAATAAAAGTTAAAGACTTTTATCCTCCATCATTCTCCCTATCATTATTCTTCCTCTTCCCTCCCTTCTCTTCAATCCTATGTCCAAACACACCCCCGAAATTGCCACTAGGTTGTGGTGAGCAACAACATGTGGAAGTTGTCATATGTTGTTGTGTTATTTTTTTCGGTTACAAAAGGAGGCCCATAGCCTGATCTTGTAGTATGATTTGAGGCACCACAAGCAGTGTCGGCTGGAGGGTAAAGCCCCTCAAACCATTAGGCTCTACCATTTGAAGGCCTCTTAATTTTTAATCAATTATATAATGTATTAATATTTAATAATATTAAATTATTAATAATCAATTTATTCAAATTAATTATAAATTCATATTTCTAACTAATTATGAACTTAAATAATTAATTATTAATCACAATTAAATAGTCTTTTTGTTCGAATTCAATTACAATTAATTAATTATTAATTCTCATGTTCAATTTACCTTTTTTCGACGATCAACAATACTGCTACTAATCTTGCTCTTAATATATAAGTGCTATCTTTGTTTTAACTACGTGTATAAATGATATCTTATTTATTGACTATAGAAATTAATTGATTGTGCAATTTAGTTTGTATGTTTGGATTTTAGAAACTTAAAAATAATCTTGCAATATAATATTCTTTTTTGTTTATATTAATAGGCCGCATGCTATGATTTCGCCTTAGGTTGTTGTTGAGTCCCTTGAGACGGCCCTGACCACAAGAGGCTTAATAAATTTCAAATGAAAACAATCATAATGAAATACTTTAGATCTATGCATAAAACTTTACAACTAAATTTTAAACAACCTAAAAATAAAAAAAAACATTAAATAAAATAATTAAGTTCAAAATGCCAAAACCTCCTATCTAGCTTCAAGTCTATTTGTCATGCATCATCCAAAATTCTTGCAGTTCCTTCACTATAATTAATATGACATGCATTTGATGAAGAATATGACAATTTAGTATGATTCCTTTTTTTTTAATAAAAATACTGCTGCAATATGCGCGTATAGATTCAAACTTAAAATAAGATGGAGCTAATGATCGGAATATTTGAGAATTGAACTTAATGAAAAATTATAATTTGCAACAACCACTATGCTTAATAATAAAGAAGGGGCGATACAAGAAATTGTGCACTAAGCAACTTAATTTCTCCCAGTACGTCTGATATGGGCCGCTTTGTTGAAAAGGAAGCTGAACGAAATGCCAAATTTTCACTACCAAATTATTGGTTAATTATCTTCTTTTTTATTTTTGCTGAGTACATTATTTTTTTTCCCAGTAAATAGTATAAATGGTTGCCTTTTTTTGCAAATATTTCAAGTATCAGATTTTTTTCTGGCCGACACATGACATAATATATTCGTTTTCTTATTTATAGGCTTATTGTTCTTATTTCCTTACATTGAAGAGAGTAAATCAATCTCACAATCAATATTGGCATTTGTCATTATGAAAAATTAAACAAGGTTGTGAGTTGATCTTTCAAAAAGAAAGAGACATGTAAGCATGTTAATTGTAATAAAGTTAGATAGTAACAATTTAGAGGATTATTTCGGACAAGATAACTTAGATTGAGATTTTGATTCTCTACTCCTAAAGTATTTATGTCATGACAATTTATAAACTGTGCATATTATTCTTTGTGTTTCATTTTCTAACATGTTCACTTTATTAGCTTAATTATGATTAAAACGGTGATATTATATATATCTTTTCTTTATAAAAAAAGAGAAAAAAAATGCGAAATGATCTTCGAATTAACAAGATTAAGTGTTCAATTCGACCATCCTTTTCGGTTGAGTCAAATCGAGTTATCCAGCCACGGTACGAGGGGGCAGCGGAACACTACACTACTGTACGTCCAGTATAAATATGATAAGAATATCTAATTCAATAATGTATCTTCTTAATTTTTGTTGTTAAACATTTTACTTCTTTTAAGTCTCTTGAACGTATAATAACAATAATAGTATCAGTAGTAGTAGTAGTAGGAGTAGTAGTAGTAGTAGTAGTTACAACATGTGTTACAAATACAAATTGAACATAGAACGTCTTATAAGTTACTTTATGTTTTTACTCGTACAACTCCGGAAATAATAATGAAACTACCAAATTTTGACTCATCAAGAGAATGATTTTTTTTGAAAATCCATTTATAATTGGCTGTATTTGTTTTGGAGAAAAATATTTTTTCTTATTTTTTGTATTATACATTAAACGTTTATCAATGGAAAATATGTTTTGGTTAATAAAAAAACTTGTATATACATTTGTAACGTATCAACAACTGAGGCGAACGGAATTATGAAATAATATAACTATAAAGATGACATTCTTAAATATTTAAGCTTTTGCTATAGTTGATATCTCATCTACGTAATTTAAATATGATATCCAGGTCGACAAATCATGAGTTATTAAAAAAATATTTCTTTTAATGATTACATAATATGTTGGACTAAATTAAAGTTATAAGAGAACAAGAGATATAATGAGAATATTATAAATATATATATAAAATACATTCTTTTGGGATTATTAGTAGGTCATAAAATTTAACATAATATTAAATTTGCATTAATAAGTTTTGAGTTCAAATTTTGATAAAATTGTTATTGAAAGTTAAAGTTTTCTTAGTATCAATATGATCAATTGAATTAGTTCAAACTTACTATTGATTCATATATGATGCTGAATGTTAAGAATATTTTTTTTCTAATAATTTAAGCTTTTAAGATAATTAATAGATCATCTAATTTAACAAAAAAAATTAGAAGATGTACTATATTTGACATGCTAAATCTCTTTTGATCAACATAAATACTCGTAAAAAATCAATGTAAACATGTTTTAGAAAGTTTCCTTGTAAGCAAAAGTTCAAATGATTCGTTTAAATGAAAGAATTCTCAGTTTCAGTTTTCATAAGTTTAAATTTCTCACGTCTAACACAAATATAACTATTTATATTTAAGTTACACATACAAATATAAAAACTATTATTTTTTATAAAACATACTTTTAGTAAAAGTACCCTTTATATCTATTCTTTTATCTTACTTATTACCTTTTGCATGTTAACTCGTTATATGCTTCCATGTTTCTTTTATTTTCCAAGGTGAAAACCGGGGAAGGATCTTTTTTACTTCAAATTCAGTCGAAGATCTCTTTAGCCAAGCTCTATCCAGCATCTAGTTTTCTACACAACTTGTGACGCTCATCCATGATGGCTTTAAATTGGACAAGCTCCAAACCAGCACTTGTTCATGATAACAACCCCATGCTTCTTAATGAGACAAAAGGAAAGGTTTGAAGCACAGAAAGATACACACAGACGCAAACAAAAGAGTACACCAGTTTACGAACCATTATGGACTACTATCAAGTCCCTGCAGAGAGGCCAGCCAGCTTCTGACCTCCTCCTCTGATTCCAAATAAATATGCACTGCCAAAACTTTATTATTATTGTTTATTATAATATTAATAATAATATAAAAGAAAGCATGACATCAGAAGGCAGCGTGCATTCATTCATTCACCACAGTAAAATATATTAATTATGATAAAGAAAAGGAAAAGTTAAGGTTAAAAGGGCATCTTTTAAGATTTTAATAAGAGATGCAAAGTAATATAAATATGCCATAAAAGAGCCTGTGTTTGTGTGGGAGAGAGAGATGAACGAGCACTGTGACCCGTGAAGGGGAGTCCTTTCGGCCTTGGCCTTGGCCTTGGCCTTGGCGCTTTTAATAGCTTTTCGTTAGGCTTTTAATGGCCTTTGGTTGTTACATTTTTTGAATTGTGCTTCTCAGTCGTATTCAAATAAATCAGAATATATGCATATACATTGATTAATTCGACTCATAAGAAATTTGAATCAAAATATGCAAAGACCTTGTGATTTCATGGATGTACAGACAATATCCTCTTAAGGACCAAAAGTTCAGAATATTCATTTTTTATATCAAAATCCACACAAGATAATTATACACATTAGTATCCACCTATATATGTCAAATGTACACATATCTAATTTTCAATGCTTCAAACATAAATATTCTTATTGAAATGTAAACGTAGATATATATATATATATATATATATATATATTTGAAAATACAATTGTGCCTATCATTTCTTTCTTTGTTAAAATTTCTCAAGGCCACCATTAATTGGCGTCCTTCTAGCTGTGGACAATATGCCTCGGCGCCTCTCCTCCATCTACTCTCACTGTCCTGCTCCTGTCTCACTGATCCTGTGTACATAACTACGCAAGCAGGTAGACAGAAAGAGAGACATATTTGATCGAGGCACTGAAAACCATGCCATCTGAATCAGAATTGTTCTACATGATTGATGATATATCAGTATGAAAATTAGCTCAGCATGTCCTGTTTGAATGAAATAGATAGATGGGGGACCAAGAGAAACGCAACTTGCAAAGTGCCATAGCCAGCTCTCTCTCTCTCTCTCTCTCTCTCTCTCTCTCTCTCTCTCACACACACACACACACACTCACTCAACCTGTCTCTGTACACTGGCGATGCTCTTGTTGCTACTTCTACAGTATAATCTGGTACCAACTTTTATCACTAGCTAGTGGATTTAGGTCAGGATACACAGTTTCTGTCTGTATTGCTCTTGCACCATCCAACTGCCACTGTTCATACGAAACTGTTGCTAGGAAGCGTACAACTATAAAACCAAAACTGTACCTGGAAGCTTAGAACATGGAAGAGGTGGACTTCCAAAGAGAAATAATAATAATAATAATAATAATAATAATAATAATAATAAAACAGCAGAGAAAAAACAGAAGGTTACTATCAGGCTCAACTATAATTATGTAGATTCATCAGGACGTAAATGGCCTCATCTTTCATCGCAATATTCATGTGCCACATTCCAGGTAAAAGAGATGCATTGATTGAAGACAAATATATGCATGCATTACTGCAAAACAAAGAGGAAAAGTGTTGATTCACCGGAAAGAGAAGGAAGAAATTCAAATGGTAAATAGGATTGAGCCATAGCAATCAAGGAATCTGTCAAACTTCTGAATATAATATTTGACAAGGTATATATGTATTTGCATGAGAGTTTAAAGCTTGTTTTGGAATTTATAAGTGCATATATATGTGAAGAATACCGAAAGAAAAATACTTTGAACATAATAAACAAATGAGATATACTAATCAAGATCACTCCTTTGTTGCAGAAGGAATAAAGAAAAGTGAAGTAGAAAGTAACAGGAAACAACTCAATGCGTGTATGTCTTTGACACGAAATATTAAGGAGTTGCCACTAAAAACATCCCTAATGTATACTACTTCGATCACCCATAGATCATATTTAATTGCCACTTATCACAATTAAATTCTTATGGGCCCATCGTTCCGGTGCAAGCGAGAAATATGGCGAGAGGTGCTCATCTTACAAAAAGCTAAGAGAAAACTTTCGAGGTGTAATGATATGGAATCGACTAAGACTTGGAGATTGCCATGACGTCATTCCCGTAATCGTTCTCCTCTTCTGCTCCGGTCACGGCAGATGACATGTAACTCGTTCCGAAGAAGAACTCGTTGGTGGCCGGCAAGGGTTTTGCTGCCCGGAACCGCTGCCGGCAAGCATAACAAGTGATCTGAAGAAGCACCGAGTTGATTTGCTTCACCGCATGATCTCTGAAGGCGTGCGCTCTGTTGAGCTCCACCTGCGCCTGGTGCCTCATTCTCTTTGCGTTCGCGAACTCTTGCTCAGCTAGTTCTATCTGCCTCCTGGCTTGCTGCCGAGCCTCGTCGGCCAGCGCGCTCTCGGCCCTGGCTAGCTTTAGCTGCTCTATCGCGTCTGTTTTATGTCCACTGGCAGACAGCGGAGGCTCCGGAGATGGTGTGTGATCGCTGCCGGACCCAATGGAGAGCTGAAGCTTGACGTCCTGGATCTCGTCGGCGGCCGGAGAGAGCTCAGCAGTAATGGAGTTGTGCGAAGGTGGCAGGAGTTGGAGCTCGATGCTATGCTTTGTATCCGATGACGGAGACAACTGTGCTTGCTCCTGTCGACTAAGGAAGATGGCGGCCGGATTCGGCATTCTTGCTATCCTGCCGGGCCACATTCTGGGGCTAAAGCTCGTCTCCGTCGATGGACTGGCGCTCGACGTCGTCGTCGACAGGCACGCAGCTGGCTGCAGCTCCCCACGTGATCGGCCGACAGTGCACGAATCCTGGTGCTCGATGAAGGTCTCCACTCTGTACGTAGTAATGTACGTAATGCCATTGCAGAAGGTTACATGGAGTTGATAACAAAAAAGTATGGACTAATAATTGAAGAAGGGAACCAAAACAGGCATTACATAAAGTTACTACTCAAGGGTAGGACTAATAATTGTTAGATCTCGGAATCACATGAAGGAGGATAATTAAGTACACAAATGAACAGGAGAAAAATGGACGACAATATGTATCAAATTCTGAGCTAATCTTTAGATATTTAATGGCACTGAAATTAAGAAACAAATCTGAAAGCAACAAATGGGGTATCAGTGCTGGGAATTGTGTGCTGTACCTGCAAGGTGTTGCTTGGAAACCCTATTTTTGAGCACACAAGAAACTATGGAAAGAAGAAGATAGTAGAGGAAGAAGAATACAAGAACAATTCCCTTGTCCAATCATTTGCTTTCATGATTTGTTGGAAGTGGAAATTTTGCTTTCATATGATGAACCAAACAATATTCTTCTTGGACAGACAATTTTTTTTTCATTGCCTATATTAATTAACATACATCATATGCAAAATTTATGATATTAAAATTGCCAATGACCGCATAATTTAGTGTTAAAGTTTCTTAGTTCAAGGTCGGGTATTGTTCTTTTCTTTTCTATTGTTAGCGGTGACTTTGGTATGTATGTATGTATGAAATTACCTGGAGAAGACGCGGCCGCAGTCGCAGGAATGGCCGCGGGAGCCGCAGGTCTTGAGGTGCGCCTTGTAGTCGGACTGCACCGCGTAGGCCTTGGAACACTTGGCGCAGACCCACTGCCGGTGGTTGCTGTGCTTGCGCCGGAAGTGCTTCTTGATTCCGACGAGGTCCCCCAGCGCGTGGCACGGGTCGTGGTGCAGGCAGCTCGGCTCCGGGCACACGAACACCCGCTTCCGCGCCGCCTCCGCCGCCTCCCGCTTCAGGAGCTTCCACGGCACCTTGTGACGCCGCCGGTGCATCTGCAGGTTCTGGTCACGCTGGAATCCCTGGTTGCAGATCTCGCACACGTAGCGGTCCGACTCCAGCAGCGTCCGCGGCGACAGCGACACCACCTCCGCGTCCGGATCTAATTTGACGACGGATCACCGAGAATTCAGGTACCTTGCAGCAAAAAATAACAGGAATTCACAAAGATCAGCTGCTTGCTTGCGTACCCGGAGTCCCCGCCGGTCTTCTCTTCCTCTTGGTGTTTGCGGCATTTTGGGAAGAATGATGGATGTTGGCGCCGGCGAGCGGCGGAAGAGGAGCCGTAGATTGAGATCCTAACATTGGGCAGCGACCTGGCGGCGACGAGCGTTCAAATCTCTTATAGCCTACAGCTGAAGGACTAAATTAAAAATATAGGCATCAGATGAGCATATGAGATGGAGGTGGTGACTTTGGAATAAATGAATAATTAAGAAAAAGAAGAAGGGAGCTGTGAAAGAGAGATCAGTGAGAGATTTTACAGGTAGAAGAAGAAAGGAGAAGGGATCTTCTTCTTCAGGCAATTATATACTCCATGAGCAGTGCGTAATTTGGAACTTGAGTCACATTTAAGCACATAGGAAGGAGGACAGCTTTTGAACAGCTTTAGGTTTAGCAGCTTTCCTTGGGGACTTTTATGGGTGGGCTGTGTGGAGAGAGAGAGAGAGAGAGAGAGAGAGAGAGAGAGAGTGGTTGTTGTCGTAGTTATTGGGGGGTTTTAAGACTTTGAATTGGCAAGTGAGAGGGATTGGTCAGGGTTACTGTAGGTTTAAGACTTAATTAGCAAGTAAAAATGGAGGGGGAGAGAGAGTGTAAAGTGGTACATATATAGGAAGAGCCTTTATCTTTGTTTGGTTATATAAAGAGTAGAAGGTGTTTGATTCTTGAGGCCTACCACCAAGTAAGAGAAGAAGGGCATGGGACAAAGGAAATAAACATGCCCGCAACGAAACAAAAGCTCTCATAATTCCATCACTACTTCCATCGAGTCAATTGCATGCATTAATGCAGGCCTGTTGCCAGATACACGTGAGCTCTCTCTCTCTCTCTCTCTCTCTCTCTCTCTCTCTCTCTCTCTTTATTATTATTATTATTATTATTATTATTATTATTATTATTATTATTATTATTATTATTATTATTATTATTATTATTATTATTATAGTTTCCTTTATTGATTTAACTGTCACAAAAGGTTACTTTTTCCCTCTAATTCGTTCTAAAAATTTGATCTCTTTTCATGACTCATCTCATTCATCTTATATATTGATTAAATTAATTTAATTATTGCCCAATCGAATTGTTTGAGATTGGAAAAAATTGAAATTGGGACATATAGTCATGGTATAGCTTTTATATAACCTCATAATCATGTATGACTAAAAGGGAGATTTACAAGTCGGGACTTTGCATAAGTAGACGTCATTAGGCAATTACCTATCGACCAAGTTTTATCAGGGTCGAAGTAAAAATATATACATCATAATTATATATTTTAACTAATTTAAGAAAATTAAAATACTCATCTGAGTCCCACCAATAAAATTAAAATAAAATAAAATAAAATAAACAAGCATTTGTCTTAAAAGAAAGAAGAGCAGTTATGAGGTTGACAGAAATCAGCAGGTGGAGTTTAAAGTAAATGCATGAAATAGTGAATCAGCACAAATCTCGCGCATTTTAATAAGACAAGTTATATGATTCAGGCGACCCATCCGCCCAAGACGGCTTTTAGCTTTCGTCCTCTTCCCCGGGCATCGAAGAAACAAAAAATAAGATCCAAAGAAAAAAAAATAACTTATTTCTTTCTTTCTTTCAGCAAGTTATAAACTTATTTGATTCATGTATGACATGCAGATTAAATTAGATATAAATAAATAAATGTAGATTGAATTCGAAGGTGAGCAGCAAGCAAGCATGCATGCATGCATGCATCGATCAGGACAGGACACCTGTGAAGACGCAAGTGTACTCCATAAATCTTTTCACCAGGTACTACTGCAAAGAGATAATATTTCTGCCGTGGCTATTAACTTTCACCTGCTGGAGGGTTGTGCATTACAACATGGAGGTGAGAGAGGGAGGTCCACTTGACATGATCTGTGATGCGTGTCATGTCTGGTGGCTGCTGGGGTTTAGGAAAAGCGATCAGGATTAATTTAATTGATATTGGAATGTGGATGGAAGGACACCCCCCATGCACTACAGGACCTTAGGTGAGAGAGAGAGAGAGAGAGAGAGAGAGAGAGAGAGAGAGAGAGAGAGAG
>LTAE01012253.1:0-14089 GCA_001647135.1 Pontederia paniculata | reverse complement strand
ATCTTCTTCTTTCCTTTGGTCATATCCTGCTCGATGACCAAGATGGAGGGCAGTTCAGCAACCTTCTTAATTGACACATTAACACGCACAGTTGTGGCTGTCATGTCAAAAGCAGGCGAGAGACTGTTGAGCACCGAAGTAATTTGCAGCGGCTCTGACAGTGCACACCCTGCAGCTTCTAAGTCCTTAGTCATTACAATCATATTGTTTACATGGTCAGACACATTTTCGTCTAGCCTCATTTTACATGTAGTGTACTTATGCAACAATAATTGGACATTCATGTCCCTCTTAGACGCACATTTGTCTTTGAGAGTTGTTCAAAGTTCATAAGCACTACTGTAGGTCTCAAAGACTCTAATCAGATTATCCTCCATATACATCAATATGAAGGTCCTAGCCTTCTTATCACCAGTCTTTCGTTGCTCCATGACTGCGGCATGAGCTGCTTTCTGCTCCTCAGAGGCTCCATCTGCAAGCACTGGTAGGGCTGCATTTATAAAGTTTTTGAGACCATCGTGAACTAAGCCGTACCGAATTCTACGACTCCAAGTGTCGTAGTTGACGTTGTTAAAATGACCCAATTTAGCTAGTTCCGCGGCTATGAATTTTGACATTTTCCATTCACTGAAGACTAAGAAGGCCGACAAGGCAAGGGAAGGCTTTGTGGCGCGTACGCGGACTTTGGGAAGAGATATCAGGTCAGTTGAGTCATCAATTTTGTTTGTCGAGCCGCAATTTCTCGTCGAGGTTGTCGGCGTCGGTTACCAGGACAAGTGCAGATCAAGCGATTCGAGGATGATTTGTCGTCGAGGATGATTTAATGACCAAGCAACAAGAAGCAGTGCGTCACGGGGGAGAGATGAGATTGTGAAGGTGCGTCAACAAATCACAGAACCAAAAATTGAATCGTCGGCGACAACTGCGCTCTGATACCACTGTAGCAGGAAGAAGGGGAGAGAGGAAGGGTTCGCCTACACCATTGGGGCTCCCTGCACGCGTCCATCACTATTTTATAGGGTCGCGTCGCTCGCTGCACTCCGCACCGTCGTTGCGGCCGTTCGCCTAGTGGATCTGTGTTTTGTTACAACGTATGCGATGTACACGTTCGTTGCTAACAGCACAACAACGCGTAACGACTTCGCACTTGATCCGCCAACGGACTGTGACCAGCGGTGGTCACTGCATCAATGTTTTATGATTGTTCATGTTGAAAGTAACGTTTAATTTATTATATTAACCATTAAACATGGACTGTTACATTTGTGAAGAGGAGAGCTATCACAACTATTAGTTTACATTAATCGAAAAAAATGCATATGAGAAGAAGCTCCCCGCTCATTATTGCTCGATAATTACTCAAAGATACAACACTTCAAAACTTTGGGTTGGAAATTCAAGAATCGATTTTATTCTTAAACATATATATTTCCTTTGTTATGATTTTATTTCTGGATCGCATCCTTTGTTCTCATGTTTTCTGCAAAAAGAAAAGAGTGGGGCTAATGAATTTTGATTATGTTCTCTAATGCAGCAACAATTAGAGAAAAACAAGAAGGACGAGAAGGTGAGTGCAAAAATAACAGAAGAGAAAATCTTGGATGACGACGCCACTTTCCAATATGTTTGGAATCTGTTTAGGAAATAAATAGCATGAAAGCTTCTCTTTATTTTTCCAATGATATTCTGAAGATGCTCTTTATAGTTCATGGAGTCACCGACGGACAGTTATGCTCATCATCCCTGCGAAAAAAGATAGCACTATGTGCGATCAGTAAACTCATATAGTATACATATTTCCAAAGGATAATAATCGGTAAAAGGTTAATTGAATAATCAAAAGCAAAAAAAGTTAAAAGAACATTTGTAGTAGGTAAAGTGAAAAACTTAATTAACGCAAAGTGCGTAATTCTTTAGTTTAGTAGTGTAACTGAAAATGAATTATAATTTAACGAAGGTAAATGTAAATTAACTCAAACCTTTACATAAAAAAGGGAAAATGAAAGAAATTAAAGGACGTGGAATATGATTGTAATATAATGGCATATAAACTAATAAAATTTTAAATTTAATTTTGATCATGCATTCAACGTGAGCTTTTAATTAAATTTAATTTACTTGTTAGCGAGTCTAAATTTTATATTAGAATATTTCGAAAAAGAAGAACTTCAAATTTAACCATCAATATAATTAAATTTTATTATTTCGTCTTTGTTCGAATATTAAATTAAATTATAATCTTAAAAGCTTTCGTTTTCAAATGAAAAAAAAAGAAACATGTGGGCAATCGTACACCAGATGGAGTCAATCCCATCCGGTGGATTCATATGCTTCCTATCAATAATTTGGTTCTTGCATCTACCGACATCCATTATGACCTTCCTCTTGTTGCCCGTTTTATTTTTCCAGGTTCATCACGCATCCAGATCCTCTAATTTATTTAAATTTAAACAATTTTTTTATTTCTTCATCACCATCCACTTATTTCGTGGATTCAATTTTGAGACAATTACACTTGACTAATTTGAAATTGAGTTAAAGAGCAAAACAATATTCCTCTTATTAAATTAGTAATTTCGGAAATTCAAATTTGGGGTTACTAATTTTTTATCCTTCAATTCGGAATATACTTCTGTTAATTAGGTGTATCAATTGAACTTAATTGGACAATTTTGATTGATGAATTGATGCGATATGTATTCTCTCGTTCAGAGGCACAGAGCTACAACTGATGTAATATTTGCAAGCATTGCCGTCTGCACGGTGTGATGGCAAAGGATGGAATATGGAGTGCATAGGCAAAGACACTTCAATTTTGATGGATAAAAACTTTCATGAGCCTATGCACATACAAAAAAAGACCAGCAAAGCTTTTCTGAATTTAATGGCGACACTACACTATATTTTAGCATGTACATGGAGCAGTAGCAGACTTTCTGTACATTGCTGCAATCACCTCGTTCGATTGAATAGCTTCAGTCCTTGTCCAACATCTTCGCAGTGCCCAACATGGGGGACTAAAGTTCCTTTGTCAATTATCCTTTGCAGCTTGCAGTCGTAAGGCTTAGGGAAGTGGAAACATGGATCAAACGACATTCCTCTAACGCAAGGTGAGATGTTCCTGCCAGGCCGTCTTAGAATCCATGGCTTCAGACCCCCGAGCCCCTGCGCGACGTATCCGAAGGTAGACCATTCGCTGGTGACCAACACATCACTGAAGCTTAGGAGATACATCTCTGACAGAGCCTTCATGTTATGGCTCTGTAGGTGGGTGCGTTGCTGCTCTTCGTGGCTCGGCTGGACAACGCTGATTACTTCTCCATTAACAGTAGGATGCTCATAGTACATGTTTCTGAGCTTCTCATAGTACCCACTGTTCAAATTGGTCACAAGAACTGCTTTACGCTTTATTCCATCTTTGCTCTGAACCATCTGTTCCTTGAGATTGATGTTTGGCAACAACTTGTTCTTCACCGTGCAATTGATAACTTGAGCTAACATGTCATCCAAAGGGATCGGAGAATATGAGAAAATTCGAATCTGAATTCCCACCCTTTCTTCAGCAGTTGCTAGATAAGATTCATAATACCTTGTGATGTAGCCCCAGACTGAATTAGTTGGTCGGAAAAGGTACCTCCCCAAATGATGGAAGACAGTATCTTTTTCAGGGAATAATCTTGCTAGTTCCTCCATGTAGTTTGGGATGAGAAATAGAGTAGGCACAAAATATTGGTTTGAATCTAGCAACAGCCAAGGGATCTTCTGGAGCAGTGGCTGAGACTCCCCACAGTAGAAGAGACCATCCATGTCGCCGGAATCATGCCTGAGGTAAACAAAAGCATAAGCAGGCAGTGAGACATTCTTGGCATCCATGCCATTGACAAGCACCTTGTTCTTGATCATGTTTCCATAGCTCTGAGGAATCTTATTGACGTCAAAGCGGTTTATATTCTCAATCGGAACATTCGAAGGTAGAATCCATGAGGCACCAGGAAATGGCTCACAAAAGAGGCCATGCATGTCATGAGGAAGGTGCACTAGCAAGACCCTGTTGTTAAGAAGAGCATAAACGAATGCTGCAACGATGCTTATCATTCTGTTGCCTAGGCCATCAGCTGGTAGCCATATAAGATAATTGCATTCCATGGACTCATAGCTTCTATTGGATCTTAACCTTTCTATAGTCTTGTTGTAGAGCTCAGTTCCGGGGGCACACTTCTTGTGAAGGTCTTCATACCTCCGTAATTTTTTCAAGAGATAAGGTGAAGGTATATGATCGGTGTCCTTCCAGTACAGTGGTAATTGATATCGGCTCAAACAAGATGAATCGCGGAATGCAGGGCTCACTAGACCTCTGAGAAGCTTGTCCTTCGATAGCGCAGCAAATGTTGCAAGACGATCTTTGGCTTCTGAATCATGTTTTGAACCCAAATCCTGAGCTTCTGAATGGCAAAGTCTTGAACTACCTGGAGATGAGATGATGTATCATTCAACATAGTTCTCTGCTATAGATTAAGTCATTTTGCATTAGTAGAAAAAACTTTCAAGTAATTTGTCCTAAATCTGCACACTTCCTAATTGAAACAAGTCATTTGTCCTAAATTTGCACACTTTCTAATGGAAACAATTCACTGCCTCTTATGGGCTTGGGACAATATTTCAACCATGATTCCTCAACTTTTCCTTGACCCTTTAAAGTTTCAAGTGGGAACAGTTCCATAGATCACAACTTGTGAGAAAAAAAGGAACATTTTGTGGCTATTATCAACATCACCTTCTTCAATCAGATCCAGGCTCCAAGGGGGGACAAAACATAATGCCACAAAAATGGTTTAATAGACAGATCCTGCCTCACTGTTACACAAGCTTGGATGTGTCAATAGAGAATTATTTTTTTCTTATGTATTAATGTTATCAGCTATTAGCATTAATTCAATTCGATGCCCCATACTCCACCTTTGTGTTAACTAGTTGTTTTGTCTTTAACAGGGCGACAGACAAAAAAATATGTATCACCTTCTCTTGCAACTCTTATTCCGGAGGCCAATTGAACCAATCACTAATTAAAAAAAAAACTAATAGAGAAGGTGATTTTTTTACTGTAGCGGTGCTTATTTACCTTATCATGCCAAACACTTTAATGCTAGAAGTGTACAAACGCTGTTCACCGCAATGAGCCAAAGGCAAGGACATGTGCTGCATCTGATTGGTGTCCAGCCTTTAGGGTATGCCTTCATCACCACTTCTGTATGCAACTTTGGAGGGCAGCTGGACTCACTTTACCCAGTGAACATTGTAGAGGAACAAAGGCATATAATGTACCTTTGCTATTTCTAAAGTCTAAACCTTCTTACTTAAGAAATGAGCCATAACTCACAAGTTCCTTGTTCCTAATCTTCCCCCACTTTGTTGCTATTTGAGGTAGTGAAGCATAATGTTAAGGTATCAATTTTTTTCTTGAAAGGCTGAGATAGATATCGGTATAAATGGACGAATCTTAAACAAAATCCAGATGCATCTACCTCTGAAAGATCTCACTTCTCCATTAAAATATTTTCTCATTGTTGGTAAGCTCATGATAGATCTTGAAGAAATTGTACAGACAAAGACACAGCATTCCTTTTGAGCAAAACAGACCAAAGTATGATGTACTAACCTTCTTTGAGCGCAGTTCGACTCCGGAGGAGTTCAAGAGACAAGCTCCGGTTAGCTCCGGAAAGCACGACCATGGCCATGACGAGCACGGAACAAGCGAACACGACCAGCAGGTTCCTCAGGGTCCCGCCGGAGCCAAGCTTTCTGTCAGCCATTAGGGTCTGGAAGTCGCCATGCTCCTCCTTAAGGGCCGAGGGGCTGGTCCGAGACGGGGACGACTGCTGCCTGCGGATTTGCTTGACGTCCATGCTTCGCCGCCACCACCCGACCTCCTCCTCTTCCTCTGGGTTTGAAGGGTTGGAAGGGGTTAAGAGGAGGTCATGGAGACATGCGCAACAGCAAATGAAACGGCAATGTATTCTTTATTCCTTTGAGAGATGTTGGTTCCACACAAAAAAAAAATACAGGTAATGGGCAGCAGAAGCCTTTTTTTTAGTTGAAGCATTACGATGAGCACATGAACTGATGAACAGCTCAATGGAGAGAGAGAGAGAGAGAGAGAGAGAGNCAAAAAAAAAATACAGGTAATGGGCAGCAGAAGCCTTTTTTTTAGTTGAAGCATTACGATGAGCACATGAACTGATGAACAGCTCAATGGAGAGAGAGAGAGAGAGAGAGAGAGAGTACTCTGACCTGACTGAGCATACAGAGATCTGGAACAACAAAGATTAATATTCCCGCTGTTGAAATTTATACTTGCGTATACAATTAACTATGATAAAACAAGTTTATCGCCTACATTTGAAATAATTAATTTTTAGCCATTGATTTCTTCTAATATTAATCAAATGATCAAAATTTTAATATAATTACTTTGATTTGTTTGCTTATGAGCATATTATTATAAGATTAAAGAAATCTAATAGTTTTGAATTAAACTATTGGTGAGAGAATATTTATTTACCTTCCAAATAAATATCCAAAAAAAAAAACTTTCATTAGTTGAGTGATTATATAACTTGACTATTCATGACTTCATAACTTGGCTGACTGAATTGAGGGATGAAGATATTAATAATTTTGAATTTAATTTTTTTTGTCAATATCTTTTTAGAAGGGTCAGCCAAAATAAAATAATTAAATATTAGTAGTTTTGAATATCAGTTATTTATCATCAATATTATTAATTTATTTATCATCACTCTTAAAAATTATTATATATTCATAAATAAAAGTTGGATTAACGAGATATTAAATTTGAGTTTCTGCATATACAAAAAACTTTTATAGAAGTCTCATCTAGTTAAGCGGAGAGTCATGTTTTTTTTCCTGAGAAAGGAAACTTTAACGATTAGAAAAGAAATTCGAAATGTCTTGATACAGGATATCTAGAAGATTTCGAGGAGGATCTTCTTGCCAAAAAAGATTCATGACGGTTAGTCGTCCATGGTTCGTCAAAAAATCTACGACTCTATTAGCGAAGAGTCATATTGAAATGAAACCTCAAACGTTAGTAATGAAAAATTTATTTAATATTTCTACTACTTGGTTAAATCACTACTTCCTTTATCATATTCTATTATGTTTTGAGCGTTTGAACCAGTCATAGTGTCGGTGGTACGGTTTTAGAAACCATCATTTGCGCATTTATAATGCGTTTGCCCATTATGTACAGTTTTATTTCTTTATTGTTTCTTTTTGGTAATACCGTAATAGCGTGTTATTTTTTTGGAAGTAAAGGAGAAATAAAAACGAATGCCATGCTTCTCAAAATGTTAAATTATTCAACAATAATTCGCAACAATTTTAAACGTAAATGGTTAAACTCGTGTTTACCCAAATCTCAACACGAGTTCACGCTTCGCAGGCATACTTCTACTACTTCAGGCTTTTAGCTATTTCCCCTCCTTAATTTATCCAAAAACATGGATGCACAACGTGAAATTTAAAGCGTTTACTGATAATTAAAACGGGAAATATATTTTATGTTATGGAAAGTACTAGTTGCTTTCTTATATTCAACGAAAATAATAGGTTTTTTTCTTTTAACTGATACCATGAAAAATAAAGGATAACTAAATATGGATAATTAATTTTACGGACGAATCCACGATTTAAGTACAAAATCGCTTGTCAACCTTTTATTATAAAAAGGAACAGAAAAATAAAGTTGGTTTGGGCTCAATATTTAAGGTCATGGGGCCATGGGTCATCTCTGTCTAATAATGCTTCTAAGAAAGCATATTAAAGATCTCACAAGAGTCGATAGAAAAAAATGTAATTTCTACATATTATGAAATAATTAAATTAGATAAGTGTGCATATTATATCTTAATAAATTATTGATCACTGAAAAAGGGAGCATGGGGTGTGGGGTTAGTACTATTATGCTCTATTTGTGTTCCAACAATCGATCATGGCATAAAATCCAAGTTAACAGATTAAATTATGGCTTAAGAGGATTAGATTTTATTTGGCATATACGAACGATTGAATAATTAATAACTATTAATTAATTAGTAATGAATTAATTATTAAATTTTAAAAAATATTTAACAAATACAATATTTTAATCGATTGATAAATATAAAATAATTAAAAAATGTAAATAATTTATATTATTATATGTATTTCAAATTAAATAACTTATTTTTATTTTAACTATTTTAATATTGATAAATAATAATAAAATAAATTATTAAGCAAATAATTTATAAATCATTAAAATAATAATAAATAATAAAGTACCGAATAAAGAATAAATTAATCAAATAATTTATAAACTATTATATGTTTTTCAACTTTAAAAGTACCGAATAAAACGAATATATCAAATACAAGGCATGAATACGATAGTGCCAAAAAAAAATCAAACTAAAGAATAAATTGACTTAACTTAATGATTCCATCAAAATGCTTTGATTATATTATTAAATTGCTTGAAGATTCAACACTGAAGTTTAATTTATATTACTTTACACGCGTAATTTTTCAAGTTTACTGTCTCTGAATAATTAATTAAAACATTAGCTAAAAGACTCTGAGTTAAACGAGTAAAAAATAAATTACATTAGGGATTAATTTTGTTGAACATGAAAATAGTAATATAATAAGATATGTTTATTTACATAATTGAAAAAGTTGTAAACACATAGAAAATTTATCCATTAATATATAAATTATGTAGGTATGAGCATGTCCAAGGGCGGAGCTAGGATATTAATGAGGGCGTGCAAAATTATAAGATTATTTTTATAAAAGATAAATAATAAATGAAAAAGAATGAAAATAATAAAATAAGCATAAAATAAAAAAATAAAGAAAAAAATGAGATAAGAAATAGTAAATTCAAAACTTTTTAATTCTTGTTTGAAGATATTTTTATCTAATCAATAATAATTTTACTTAAAATTAAACTATTAATAAAAAAATTAACTACGATCGGGGGGTGCCGGTGCACCCCTTGACCTCGCTTAGCTCCGCCCTTGAGCGTGTACATTAACAAAAATAAAATAAAAGCTATAAGTGACGATAATAAAATTATAAAAAAAATTACCTACTAAATTAAATTAATATATGAAATAAAATGATACTTAACATTATCACAAATATAACATTGATAAAAATATATATAAAGCGCTCCAAAAAGGTAAAAAGAAATTGTTATGATTTTTGTGCTTGAAAAATAATTCAAAATATATTAAATGATTTTTTATTAAGAAATTATCTAACCAATACCACTGTTCTGGTCGAGAATGTTTACAAAATAGTACATATTTAAGAAGGAGTTTAATATGGCAAGAAACAACAACAGGGAAACTAATTTTTTTCCCCGTGGGAAAAGAGATCAGAGCTGTCCCTACATGCATGATTGATTCCGACGGTCCGGAATGAGACATATAAAAAAATATATAATTGTTCAATGCTCAATGGACACACAATAGTACAATGCTCCATTATCACCTGCCAAACCTCTTTAAATGTTGCCTAACCGTTTGTCCACTTTATTTGATGCAAAGTTGCTTGCTCAATGACAACGATATAATTAAATAAATTATATTTAAAATAATTTTAATTATTCAACGTTAAAAAAATAGTTGAAGAATTATATTCCGTTCAACTTAGCATTCTTTCACAGTCGGACAAGTATATTGAAAGCATAATGTAAATTTTGCAAATCATAAGTTGCTTAACTTTTGTTTTCAATAACTGTATTAATATTTATTTTAAAGAAAGTCAACAAGTCACTGCGTTAATAAAAATATTTTATTTTGGTATATTAACAATTATTACATATAAAAACTATCTTTAATTGCATAAAACATGAATGACTGCTTTTACTTATCATTTTAACCAGGGAACGACCGTAAATTTAACAAGCTATGAAAAATTATTTTTAATGTGTAAAATCATTTGAAAGGCGACATATTCATTTATGTATATAAGTGACAATGATAAATATTTATGGTAATATTTTATTTATTCACTTGATACGAAAAAAATATTTTTCCTCCAATTTTACATTTGTAGTTAAATCTCCTCCCAATTTTAGCTTATATTAATATCATTCCCTAAAATTGTGGTTTTTTAATACTTCATAACATGTTATAGAAAAGCTTGCAAATACTTTGGCTAATCTAGATGTTCATTCATATCATTGAACTTATATAACAATAATAGTGTTTAGAAGATAAATGGATGTGTAAACTTATTTATGTACGAACTTGTGTAAACACATAATTTTCATTCTTAAAAAGCAGGAGTCAGTGATTCCAGAAATGTTAAATCGATATATATATATATATATATATATATATATATATATATTTAGGTCACCAAGATCTGCATATTGTTACCAACTCAGGAGGCAACAAATTAAAACGACAGCGACTACTGAATGCTACAATTTGCCCCACGGCCACAACCTAATTCATATGGATCGGTCCTCCCACCATGTTCTACCTTTGATCTCTGTTAGCAGTTAAAACTTTGGTAAACGCAAAAGTATACAATGTCTTATTTCTTGTAAATCAAATCTTATATCCATTGGATAGGAAGAGTTTCAGAAATTGAACTAAATATTTTCATGTGTTATTTAAGAAATTAAGAGGGAGAGAGAAACTAAACATCAAATTCAACTACCAACACACTAATTAAGCAATTAGTTAAAATGAAAAAAAATATCAATACGATTAAAGTGACGCGATAAATAATTCATTCTCGTTCAAATTTCTCTACACGAAAAACTCTTATTGAAAAAGTTCAATGTGTGCTCATAACTGAAAAAAATAGATGAAAAAGTTGTAAAGCAAGAATCCACTTAGAGTTCATACTTAATCCTTCAATATTAATAAATTACAGACGTCTTGCTCTATACTAATGGTCACAGACAAATTCAGAGATCAAAGATAAGGAGTCAAAATATCGAGAGGGGTCAAAATAATAAATTATTATAGGATTTTAAATTCTAGATCTCTTAATATAAATTAAATTCATCTATCCACTTAAGCTATTACATAATTTTATTATTTTTTTAATATTTTATTTATATATTTACTTCAACTATTCATATATATGTATATATATATATATTTAATACATTAAAAAATTAAAGAGTAGTAATCACATCGTCTATCGTCTATGTGAGTCCGTCTCTGTCTAGGATACATGAATTTCTCTTTCAAGCTAATTTAGCCAAAAAAAGAAACCTCAAGCCACACAACACGTGGGTTCGGGTCTTGTAGCTGTGTGACCGATGGGGATATTTTTGGCTAAAACATGAAGCCATTTTTTTATGTATTGACAATGGCACAATTTTTTGTATTATAATTTATAAGTATCAAAATATACAAGTAGGAATATGAAAACTGTTTGTGTTTACTTGATTTTTTTTCATGTTAAAAATATAAATATAAAGATGTTACTTTTTTTATCAATTTAAACTTTTAAAATTATTAATAAAATATGTAATTTAACATATGATAGTAAAAAATCCTGAGTTCAAATTTTAATTTCGTTCATTAAAAAATATTTTTAATTTGATTGGTAGCACACTTAATTTAATATTTTATATTATCAAATAATATTAGCATGCGTTCAATTATTATCAAATTGTAATACAATACCTTGTAATAAAAAAATTAACAGCTCGATTAATATTTTGGTGTTAGCTCTAGTAGCCAAAAGTTCACGATATCTGATTAATCAAATTTGAGATAAAATTTTATCCATTAATGAGAATAGTACATCTCCGATCCAATTTGTTAATCGGATCAATTTGAAATCCAATTTAACCCAAAACTTTTAGATCGGAAATTGGATAAAAAAAATTCCCCCAATCATTTAATTCAAACTATTAATATTAATATTAATAATTATTTTACTAAATAACTTTAATACTTATTACTCTTAATCATATTTTTGTCGTTACCGTATTTTTTTCTAAACTTATGTTTATTATTAAATTTATTAAAATATTAGAATATCCGTCCAATCAAACTAAAACTCAATCCGACAATCCAACTTGGTTCGAATCTTTTTGGGGTTGGATTCAAGTTTGACCCAAACCAAATCCAATCTATCCTCTACTATATTAAATTATTTATTTATCACATATATCATGTAATGATCCGAATATAATAATGAGAGAAAGTTATTTATAACATATCTCGAGAATTTACATCATCACCATTGACACATAAATAATCACAAACTCATACACAAATATTTTTTAGCCATTATAAAACTAAAATTTCACATGTATCATAAAGATAAAACAAACATAATAATCAAAATATACTATAGTCATATTTGTTACGATATTTTTTTACATATGATATAATAATCATAACATAAACATATACATGACGTACATACTCAAAAGTACTGTAAAATATAAAAGATATATTTATGCAGAACTCGTTCCATGTGCAAAATATCGTCATGAGCATTAACTACCATCCTTCATCTCTTAACCTACAAGATCCAAGTACAGGAGAAAAATAAGATATTTCTCTAATGAACAAATGTTCGTATGTAGGGTCAATCGATAAACATTAAATGCATATAAAAGAATTTGAATTTCTCAAATGTCAATTGCACGTAATATATTATCCGTAAAAAAACATAAAACAAAGTCTTGAACATGATCAATCCATACATATATAAATGCATAATTCACACCTTTTCTTCTAGGAAATATATAAAATCTCATATAAATCATATGTCACATTCACATATTTTCTTTTCATTTATTCTCTTTCTTATCATATTTATCGTTGGCACTGCGGTAGCATATCACATATCGGTGCATCATAAGTCTCTCTTTGAATCATTGCCCCGTAGGATTTGCTCATTTGAGCCACATAGTAATTTCATCACATAAGAATCTTGGTACATGAATTTTTAGAGGTGACCTCCACAGATTATTTCGTGTGATACTTAGTTTCAATTTTATCATTATTGTGTCATATAATCTTTAACTTATTAGTTTCATTGAAGCACATAATGTCACATGATACACACATAAAAATTCAAAGTCCACATTTAAAACAAATAAAATATAATTGATAAGAAATATGCATCCCAATATTCACAACTAATCAAATATGTAAACTTTCATGATATCCATTTCTTGAAATATTTGATCAATACAAATACAAATTTAATTTATGATGCATAGCTCATTCTTATTCACTCATAGCAATTCCTAATCTCAAATAATTCATTTGAAAAGTATTCATAAGACATATAATCCAGGCTTTCATAATTTATCATGAAATAGGTAATTAACCATAATTAAAATAAACTAATTGACCAATTAAACCAACTATACATTTTGGCATACTGACACAATATGAAAGATCTATTTTTACTTTTCACTACAGAAGTACAAATATAATGAAAACAATTTTGTATGAAAGTAAAACTCGGATTAACATATATTAATTTCAGATTTTTCTACCACATGAGTTAATTATAGAAATTTTTGTGATTACAAATATTGTAGTGTTCAAATTGTAATTCTGAAAACTAATAAGTATCACTTGTTATCCTCATAACTCACTATAGATGATCTTAGAGTCATTCCACTTGAGTTAGAACTCTAGTTCTTCAAAGTTTAAGAACTATAAGTTCCACATTTTATCTTTATGTACACAATTTATGATTTAATTTTTAATTAGATCTATTTGTTCATCTCGGTCAAATTTTGCCAATGTTACCCAAAGTTAGTTCCCAAAACTATTGGGATTACATTTATACTCTGCACTAAAGACCTAATTCTCTCTCACAAAAAACTAGCCGTTAATGCAAGTATTGTACCTTCACCTACTCCTCCGGTCACCCGCTGCTCCAGCTTTGGTCGACCGCTCCTTCGGTGAAGTCCCCACTTGAACTGCTGCCTCGTGCTTCGGTCGTCCACCGCTCACCCCCGGGCGTTTGCAGCTTCAAGTGTCCGAAGTCTTTCCCTCAATCAAGCTCCTTCGGTCGTCTG
>LTAE01012252.1:0-14090 GCA_001647135.1 Pontederia paniculata | reverse complement strand
ACTCCGAAGATCTCGTGGGAGAAGATCGGAGCGGGGACCTAGGCCAAAGAGTTCGACCGAACCTCGATAACAAACCCTGTGTTTGTTTGTGTGTTTGTTCTTCTTCTTACTATTCTCTCTATTTGTGTTTTATATTCATACTTGTTTGCTTCCGCTGAACATAACACATCTAGTTTTAGTTAAGAAGAACAAAAGTTTTAAAATACCAATTCACCCCCCTCCCTCTTGGTGCCATTCCAGATCCTATATTGCTTCTGCAGCGCACGAGTAGTTGTAGTACTTTGGGATCGATCCATAGACTGACCAATTAGGTTTCCAGGAAGATTCTTAACTCAACTACACTAGCTTAGGGAGAAAATGTTATTAATTGGGTTTGTTTTTGAATTTTTAAATACGAGAAAGCAAACAAAGAAAATATCAATGATAAAAATATTTACAAGACAGAGTTCCACTCCAAGCTCGTCTGTAGTTGTCAAACATTAAAAATGAATGAATTTATTCTATAAGGAGTTCAAAGAACAAAATCTTGCAGCATTCCACTGCTCACTGATCGAATCCAAAATCTCATTATTCAGAGTCTTATAGATTGAGGTAGTTATCTAGGGGACAGATCCACTATCGTCACATGAATATCTCTTAAAATCTTTTAAAAATAATATGTTTGAATCAATCTATTAAGTCGTCACAACTCATCATCACAAGCTGACATGTTTCCCCTGTTACACCAGATTCCTCTGCACGCAACCCAGACAATCCCGCCAAGACTTGGTCCAGGTGAGGATGTACAGACAAGGACTCAGGTTGGTGCTGAATTCAACATATAGATCGTCATAAGAGAACACTCCTGATCGCGATAGAATCCTCGGTTACACGACTTTGGGCGATCCCGGTCAGAAGAAATCCCAAATAAAGAGTTGCTACTGGGACTATTAATAGAGACTAATCCTTCCCAAAATGCACACCAACTGATCATCTTGATGTAAGACATATAAAACAAAGAATAGTCACATCCGTCCGTCACAAGCTAACTGTTCTTCAACAGTCGTGACAGATTCCTCAGTTACATGACTCTAAACGATTCGGTCAAGGCTTGGTCCATATGAAGAAAAACGAATGTAGACTTAGGGATATGTCTACTTCAAGAATTTTTTGATTCTCAATAGTTGTGAAAAATTCCTCGGTTACACAACCTCGAGTTTGACCCAAATGAAGAGAATCGATAAATCAATGGAAATTAAAAAAAATATCATTTCTCAATAGTTGTGATAGATTCCTCGATTACACAACCTCGGGTGATCCTGGTCAAGACTTAACCCGAATGAAGACAAACAACTTCGGTGAAAACACAAAATATCAAAGATATGTAAGTCTTTCGAAAATGACAAAAGATAAAGTAAGTCAACTTCTGCTGAACTAACTTGAAAGAGATCAAGCATTCCACAAGTAACTCTTTCTCGGTTAAATCAGAATGCTAAACCGATTTCTAGGTTCATCACAAGTGTTTTCACAAGTGTCGTCACAAACGGGGTTGTAATGTGCGACAGTTTTCGATTGTGATAGATGCACAACTATGAGTGATCCTTTTCATGCTTGGCTCGTATGACAAACCTATGATTAAAAGACTAGAAACGTCTCATTAATAAGAAAATATCACAACTACAAAGTTTGTCTGGGGCTTCACAGAGCCTCAGAAATAAATTAAACTAGCTCCTAAGTCTCATGAGGTATAGTAGGAACATTGTTTCAGAAACTAGAAAGAAAAATTAAAGGCTTCCGAGATGGCTTCTTCCTTGTTGTCACTCAAAAAATTTCCTGGCTGAACCCCCTCCTGAATGATGTTGGTCTTCTCTTTAAATAGACTCCCTCAGGTCGCTTGTCCATCGTGTCTTGATCAAGGGGAATTTCACCATGATCGTGCCATTGTGATCTCCAACAATCATCTGTAGTTTGCTATTATGAGCTCCAATAACCGCCGATAGTTTGCTCCAAAATAATTTACTTGCGGACCAAGGCGTCACCGGTGAGCCCTTTCCTGATTTGTCCAGATTTGATTTGCCCAAGGCGAATAATTTCTTGAAATTGTGATCCCTTCAATTGTGGTTGCATCCCTCCAAGCCGCCATTCCTTCCTTAATTGGTTTGTAATACATTTCCATAATTGGAGCTGGTTTGAATTGGAAATTCTCTTTACAATTTGCCTCTTGATTGTGGGGATTTCCTTCATTAATGGTGACAATTGAAATTGGGAAGTGAAGGACCAGATCCTTCCTTTCCTATTTCTACATTATTAGCTCCAAATTTGCATAATAAATCCAATTTTATAATGAAATGCAATATTTCCTATTAGTCAAATATAGAAATGTCCAATTTGGTAAAAAGGTGGCATGAAAGTCTCAAATGACTTGCAAAACATGATAAAAAAAGTGACATGAATGAGGGGGAAAATGGTGGTTTTAGCCACTCATCAAGAAGAAACTAATAAAAAATTTTTATCAATTTTTAACTTTCCAGTCCGATTAGGAGAACACATATATTTGTGTTAAACGATGATGATTTGTTGATTGTAGAAAGTTATGTCATTGTCAACACTTTGAAAGTGGAGTCTAATGAAAAGTAAAAACTTTAACCCTAGATTTATTTATATTTGATTAAAAATATTACAATTCTTATATTCATTTTTCCTTTTATAGGGAATTCAAAGATTTTCAAAGAAATTGAATTTAATATGATGAATGATCATTTTTTGCAAATTCGGGATGAATAATTCTTGATTGGCTTAAGAAGCAAGTGCATGATAATAAAGTGACAAATAAAAACATTGAGAATTTTAGTTATGGACTGAAAAAAGTGTAAACTTATAATGATATCATCATCAATGGATATAGATTTCACATCGAAAAAATAAATATACTATGCGTGGTTATTTATATGGCGAAAATAAGTTGGATTATAAGGTGTTATCGAGCAAATTATTAAGTTATTAGATCTTGGAAACATGAATGTTTTCATGTTGTGTTGACATTTGATCCAAAAAATGATGTTAAGATTGATGACATTTATGGTTTGGTCGATTTGAAATGTAGATCGAGACTTCATTCTAATGAGTTATTCTTTCTAGCTGAGCAAGCACAACAAGTTTACTATACAAAATATTCTTTGGCTAAAAAGAGCTTTGACGAATGATGTGCAACGTGCAAAGTAAAGAATAAATTATTCATTAAGAAAAAGACGAACGTTGAAGGTACTATATTTGATGAAATCTCGCATGTTGATTGTTATCAAGATGATCAAACCACGTGACTAATTAATTTAAACCATGATGATGAAAAATAATATTATTTGACAGAAATGGTGTATGGAAGCTATCAATATTACCATCCTTTAGAAATGGAAGATCAGCAATTTATAAACATCAATGATACTACAAATGATGAGATTGATGAGACTAATAAAAAATATAGAAGTCACTTTCAACAAGTTGAATACATAAGTTGTCGGCCTAAAGAATGCTTTTATTATTCATTACTACAAAAAGAAAAATTGCAAAAGCATTTCACATGTTATGAATATTTTTTTCTATATGCTTTTAAAGGTTAGCTCCTCATGGTTGTGGGAGAGCTCATGGGAGTGGTACAGGACATGGCATACCTCATGAGGAGGATGAGCCGGTGATTGGTCTTGACACTAAAAAAGGTAATATTTTATAACTTCATATAACGATTTTACTTCATTCGATATTATTATCTTTGCTAATCAAAATATATATTGTTGCTAACATTTATTTTAGATAATGTTCACATTAAATCTTCATCATAATAATAGAATTCTTACAATGTAATACTATCTACTGGGGTTATAGTGGATGACAAAAGCAAGTCGTGAGTTGATAATTATTGATTTATTAAATGTATTATTTTTATTAATGAATGAAATATAAAATGGACATGCATTAATCATTTTATGTCTTCCGTCTCGGGATGTCTTCATAGTGATCTGATAGGTCATCTTTATTAGAAAGATATTTCGTTGCCTAATTGAGATTATATGTACGATGCATTCAAGGTAACACTATTGTATTTTCTTTTTTAACTTTTTACAAACTAATACCAAATGCTTTTTCCAGACCTAGTATAACTTGAGGAAGACCTTTAGATGTCGTAATAAGAAAGGTATTTAATACTTCAGCTTCTACTTGACTCATCATTCAATTATCATCGAAATGCCAGGGTTGCCACCATGATAATATTCTTGAAGTGAAGGACAAGTCTACTCCATATATTTCAAAAGAAGTTTGATCTTCTCTTTGTGAAACTTGGCAAGTAATTTCTAAATTAAATGTTTATTTTGTTCAGCAACACTTGTATTATGATGTGAATGTTTCTATCAAAATTTAATTTTTTTTATAAATTGTGTTGTGCATGGATGTGATGATAAGAGGTATTGTGTATAAAGTTTTATTTGCAAAATAAATAAATTTTTTTCTATTTAAAAATTAGCGACGAATTGAGGATGATTCAACGATGGCATGGCAACAACCTATGAAAAGAAAATTAAAATTATTTAGACAAGATGCGATGGAATATAGACGATAGTTTTTATTTGATACTTAGTGACATATTATCGATGACTTATCGATGGTTTAGTGACAGCTTTAACGACAAGTTATCGATGCCCTAGCGACCGATTAGCAATAATCTATCATCATTTAAAAAAATAAAAGGGAAAGCAATAAATTATATATGGATGACTTAGCAATAATGTTTAACCGTTGGTAATAGCCAAAATTATTTATACTTTTCGTCGCTAATTTAATCAATGACAATTTAGCAATGAATAAGCAATAGAAATTTCTATCATTAAAGTGTATTATTCTTGTAGTGTTGGCATATGAATTATGTTTTACATGTCTTCACTGAATAATATCTATATTATCTAGGATAAGCTCACTCACTATGTTTAAACAGAACAAAATAGGAGATCAATAGTAAATATCTTTCCATAGTGCATTAGACTCAATGGATTATGACAACTTCGTATGTATTCCTTTTTCGTTGCCAAGAATTTTGTATATCATTTTCTTGTCATTGTTGTCATACTAACTTATAATTTTTCATTATAAACCTTAGCTTATTCACATGAAATTGCAAATATATATATATATATATATATATATATATATATGTATATATGTATATATGTATATATGTGTGTGTGTGTATGTATGTGCGCGCACACACAGATATGCATGTATGTATGTATGTATGTATGTTATATAGCTATTTTTTAGATAGTTTTTTAACTAACACGACCAAGCAGCAGTTTCTTTGATTTTTTGTCGACCAATGGAGATGTCATCATCTCCAATGTTTATCCAAAGTAAGTCAAAACTGACACACAAGATATTGTAATCTCACCTTGCAATCACTATATATGATCTCACGCTAATTAATCTCATATATATGAGTAAAAATAATGTGCAACCAAAATTTTAGGCACAACTAAAGGTCGTGTGTTGGTACACCATGACTAAACCTATTTTTAAGTTTGAACCTTGTGTAATGTAATTTTGATCTAGTCGTAGATGTGTGCTACCCTTTGGTTGCCCTAGTTGTACTCAATTTGTTTGGATGTTACTTTTAGCCAAAGTAAGGGTTGATGAAATTATTTTTTTTTGAAAAGTAATTTTGTTACTTTCTAATTTTTTATTAATTAAAAATGATTGGTCATTAGAAAATTTATTTCCTATTGACCAAAAAATAAGGCTATATTTTGAAAAAAACTGCTTTCTATTTATAAAATAGGAACTTATTTTCTTCTCAAAAATTCATATTTTTAATATTTTCAAGACAACTTTATTTATATTTTAGAATCATATATAAAATACATTATTTTTCTTGAGCTTATTTTACAATAAAATTATTTTTATTAAGAAGTTTATTTTCATGAGGCTAAGTGCAAGTCACAAGTGCGCCAAAGTATAGGTGCATTAAACATTTTTAAAATTGAGTGCAGTTTCTTTTCTTGTTTATTTCAATATGTTAGATCTTTGTGTAGGGGTTGAATTCCTTGACCTTTATTTTAAAATTAATTGAAATTTATCTTGAGTTTTGTGTAGTTATTTATATTAACTCTTAAATCAATAAAGTGAACCTAATTAGTGTTTGTTTATGTATTTAGATGGTATAGAAGATTTATCTTAATACTCTTCAATTATGATTAATTATCAACAATATTGTTTTCCTCGACTGTTTGTTCATCCAATATCCGAAAGCAATCAAATATACATCAAACCCCACGGTAGAAAAGATAATGAATAACCATGTGAAATTACTACCATCCCGATTAATTTTGCGTTGCTCTTGATAGATGGCGGATAAGACAACTACCAAAAACATCTTAATACAAAGGGACTCTAACTTGAGACCAACTTAAGCAAAAAAGATTTGCTTATGAATCCATCTCAATCTGAAAGTATTTTCACTATGTTTTAAAAAATAAATATTTTTTTTAACAATAATATTTACAAATTTAATGTTTGTGTCAATCTTCTTACATCACCTTAGTCATCCTCTGATGCATGATCAAATAGATCCTTCTAGAACTAGGAGCCTACACATCATGCTACCCATGATATACAAGCACTAAGTTGCATTGAAGCCTATGGTGGTCTTGATCATCTGCATGTCAAAAATGGTAAAAAGTTACCTATATTGCATTTGGGTGCTTCTATGCTCTACTCTAATTATTGCCCTCTTTCTTTTCATTCTATTTTGTCTGGCCCTAATCTCTCTAAGCCCCTAGTTTCTATTTGATAGTTCACACAAGATACTTAGTATTTTCTTGAATTTCATCTAGCATATTTTCTTATGAAGGACAACAAAACTCATCAAGTGCTCCTGCGGGGCACAACTAAAAGTTGATACAATTTTCTTCCCAACACTCTCGGCATCACCAACAACCCTGCTTTCCTATGGCATTTGTGATTCGGTCCTTGGGCCATCCCTCTGCATGCATTATCTACAACATTTTTCCGCAGTCATAATCTACTAGTATGTCTGTGTTAGCTCAGTTATGATCTAGTTGTCTATTCAGCAAGTCTACAAGGTTGACGCTCTCCCCGACAAACACACACACAACTTTGCACCTTTAGATTTATATTTTGCTGATGTATCGGGCCTTACTCTTGTTTTTTCATGTTCTCGTCATAGGTATTTTGTTTTATTTCTATATGACTTTTCAAATTTTACGTGGTTGCATCCTCTTCATAAAAAGTCGGGCATTTGTCAAGTTTTTATTCAATTTCAGCATTTAGTTGAGCGTCAATTTTCTAGAAAATTCATGCATTCCATTCTGATTTTGATGGTGAATTTATAGGTCTTACTTCTCATTTTATTACTTGTGGAGTTCAACACCATTGAATCTATCTCACACACATGAACAGAATGGTGCGACAGAGTGGAAGATCCATTATATTGTCGAAATTGGCCATGTGTTACTTGCACATGCAAGTGCACCATTCCGGTTTTAGAATTTTTCATTTGAAAATGTCATTTAATTAATAAACAGCTTACCTTCTCCATTGCTCTTTGACAAGGCACCCTTTGAATTTTTATTCGAAGAACCGCCCAAATATTGATTCTTGTGTATATTTGGTTGTGTTGTTTTTCCATTTTTTTGTGTCCATACAATAAGCATAAATTTCCATTCCCTTCTACTAGGTGTGACTTTCTCGGATACCCAACATCATACCATGGATATCGGTGTCTTGATGTCTCCTTGGGCGAAACATATATTGCTAGACATGCTCGATTTGATGAATTGATGTTCCTTTTTGCAAATGATTTAACACCGGTCAGTACTTCCAGTCCAATGTATCCTCCACTAGTTGGTTAGAAATTACTTCCAACATGCAAGCCATCTTACCCTCCTTGAGTTCTGCTTCGCCATCACCTTCACCCATCGCCATTTCACCACCACCGCCCTTACCTGACCCCGCTCCTTCTGCACATTTCACTCACATGGAATTTGCATTGTCAACTCGATATTGGCTATAGAACACTATGTTAATTACATATACGGCCATCAGCACACCTCTCCTCTTTGACACTAGCCTCTATCATCACATTTGTTCCATCAACAACTTTCGATCCTAATTCCTACTCAAATGCAATTAAAACTCCCCATTGGCATGCAACCATGGTCAGTGAAATTAATACCTTAGTTTCTAATGGAACTTGGTGTCTTGTACCAAGGAGTGCTCGCATGAATGTGGTTGGGTGCAAGTGGTTTTTTGCACCGAATTTAATCCTGATTGAACTATTGATTGCTATAAGGCCCAACTTGTGGCTAAAGGGTATCATCATATGCTCAATCCACTTGTTAAGCCAACCACCATCCATGTTGTACTTGCTATTGACCTTTTCAAAAAGCAACGTATTCCTTCATGGACACTTGTTAGAGAATGTATTCATGGCCACCTGGCTTTCATGACGAGCAACATCCTAAATATATTTGCCACTTACGAAAATCTATATATGGCCTCAAACAAGGCCCTAGAGCGTAGTTTCATCTATTGCATTCTAAACTCACCTCCTTCATGTTTTTGGCCTCCAAAATCGATGTCTTGTTATTTATACTTCAGTGTGCCAAGTTGATCATTTATGCACCGATTTACGATGATGGTATTATAATTACTTGCACTAGTAACACTCTCGTGGATAGTTTTGTTCAACATCTCAAGACCAGAATGGCGCCCAAGGATCTTGGCCATCTAAATTTTTTCCATGGAATTGAAATAGTACCACTTCGAGATGGCCTCATTCTATCACATAAAAATACATAATTGATCTCTTACATCATTTTCGAATGGAAAAAGCTAAGCCATTATCCTCTCTTGTAGCTCTTTGACATCAGGCACCTATTTCATCTACCATTATAGCTATTGAGTCCACCCACTACAAGAAAAGCAAAATTTTGCGGCCAACCATTTGAGAGGGTCGGAATGGACCGTCCCAAATGGGGCGATTTGAAATGACCCTCCCAATGGGGTGGTCTAAGACCGCCCCATTTGGGAGGGTCTAGCAAGACCGCTCTAAATGCCCTGAATTTAATTTAGGGCCCTCTCCTTCTTCTCTCTCCATGTTTTTCTCTCTAATTTTACTCTCTCTCTCTCTCTCCTTGTTTCTCTCTCCGGCGAAATTTCTCTGGTGACTCCTCCTCCCTCTACTCTCCGGCAATGACGACAAGCATACCGGCCGAAACTCTTAAGGCAAGTCCTTCCATTTATATATATATATATATATATATATATATTATGTTCAGTTGTGTTTAATGTCCAAGAACAGAACCCATGTATTTGGAAATTTGAATGTTTTGTGCATTACAAAGTAAGGATGTTTAGATGCCACTTGTTTTAGTGTAATTTTTTTAATTGATTATTTACTCGTTGCTTTTAAAAATTTTGCTTAATGATGTTATATTTCAACATTTTCAGGAATTCTTGTGGATATACGACGTATTTTATATCATCCAAAGAGTACGGTATACAAATTTAACCCTTTTACTTATTTAATTTTTGGCTTAAGTAATGTCTAATTAGAAATTTTATATATTGCATTATCTTCATCGTGAAAGTTGATATTTTAAATTTATATATTAGATATATTGTAGAAAAATATTTCCTCCTGAAAATCGTCGTTGGATGTACAATAGAACTAATCCTGATCGTAAAGGATGCATTACTTACCTCTAATTCCAAGATTGAAGAGATTATATGTGTGCAAATGGATTTACTCCATATAATCAATCATCATCTCCTTACTATTGTTGGCCTATAATATTGACCCCATATAATTTACCTCCTAGAGTATGTACGACAACTCCGTATATGTTTTTGAATTGCATTATTCCTGGTCCTCATAATCCAAAATTAAGATAGATATATATTTGCAACATTTAATCGATGAGCTAAAGGGATTATAGAATGGTGTGTTAACATATGATGTGTCGAGTAAACAAAATTTTATCATGAAAGCAGCACTTATGTGGACAATTAATAATTTTCCTGCATACGGAATATTATAAGGATGGATGACCGCAGGAAAGCTAGCTTCTCCATATTGTATGAATCATTCTAAAACATTCACTTTAAATAATGGAGGTAAAAATTAATGGTTTGATTGTTATCGTTATTTTTTGTCGAATGATCACCCATTTCGAAGGAATAAGAATGTCTTTAGAAAAAATAGATTGCTCAAGATTGGTCGATATGAAGATTGAGGACATGAGATCAGTGATGTTGTCAGTTGTCTTTGTAAAGTTCATGAAAATTCATCGGTAAAATATCAGGGATATGACGTTACTCATAACTAGATTAAACAAAGTATATTTTGGGATTTGTCATATTAGAAAGATAATTTGATACGTCATAATTTGGATGTTATGCATATTGAAAAAATTATTTTTGATAATATATTTAACATTGTTATGGATATCACAGGTAAGACAAAGGATAATATTAAAGCGAGACTGGATTTCAAAGAATATTGTCGACGTGAAGAATTAAGTCTTATTACCTTCTCAAATGGTAAAGTACTGAAATCAAAGACAAATCATACTTTTTCGAAAGAAGAGGGAAAATGTTTTCCAATGGGTACAAGAACTAAAAATGTCAGATGGTTATGCATCAAACTTGGCTAGATATGTTGACATGAATCAATTATGTTTATTTGGGATGAAGTTTAATACCCCCAACAAAAAATGGACCGTGTCCTGTGCGGACACGGGCCGTGTTGGCAAAACGGGTCGGGTTCTTTGGAACGCGGGTCGTGTTGAGCTAAAATGTGCCGGCTCCATTGGGCCGCTGGTCGTGTTGGGCTTACGCGGAAAGCCCACCTGCCTTTCTAAACCCTAACTAATCCCTATATAAACCATTAACACAAAATTAATTATCCATAAACCCTCATTACTTCCTACCTAGCCGTCAGGTAATTTCTCCTCTCTCCTCCTCTCTCCTCCCCTCCTCTCTCTCTCTCTCTCTCTCAGAGAATTTCTCTTGTCTCGGGAATCATGCCACGAGGAGGTGACGAAGGACGATGACGTGCAGAGCAAAGAGGAAGCAACACGTGGAACGAGGAAAGATAAGAAGGAACAAATCCCAAGGTATGTAATTAGGATCATTAGGAGGATTAATTTGTAGGTTTTAAACTGATTGTTCATGATGATAAAAGAAGATTTTCGTTGGATTAATTATCAATTAATAGGATTACTTTGAAAGGGTTTTTTTGTCTTATTCAATGATTTAAAACTGTTAAACTGTAATCGAACATGGACTGTGTTCCCCCATTACACGGTCGCGTTACCTTTATCGACGTGCAACACGTCGGAGACGAACCGCGTTGGACGAAAATGCCATCACATCAGCATGAAACGGACCGCATTCATATGATCATGGTCAGTGTCCTCTGTAAGGACGGCCACGTCGGACACGAGTGCATTGTTCCGATCACGATCGTGCTCTCCCTGGACAAAATGGTCTGTGTTACACCAAACGCGATCCGTGTTGCCTGATTTAAAAGACTTGTCCCAGCACTTGTTTCGAACACATTTAAACTGAGAACAACATGGTCCATGTCACACCTGATGTGGTCCCTGTCCTGAATGATTGTTGTCATGTATGACTATTTGAATGAATCTATTTGAGGTAGGGTTAATATTCCATCACGTGAACTTAGCCTATTAGGTAATTGAAAGGTAAAATATGTAATTGATTGTGATTGAAATGAATTTCATTAAGAGGAAGGCCCCGACGCACTAGGGATTTATTCCCTCCTATTAGGGTCTCGTACCCTCCTGTTTAGGGACTCGTCCCTCATGTTTAGGGGTTTATCCCTTCTGTTAGGGTTTTATGCCCTCCTGATTAATTGATGGGTCTCGAGTTGACCTTATGGCTTAGCTAACCATCCTAGCGCCGGATCGCTGGAATCTTAATGAACTAATAACTGCTCATTATTGATTAAATTAAAAGATGATACTGAGAAGTATAATGAACTGGACATGATTAACTATACACCAGGAGAGTTGGTGTAACTGACCTGCCTGTTAATGTTACTAAAAAAAGATTGAAAAGAAATGTGGAAAGCACTGATAAGTCTTACTGTCTCACATTATCTATGTTTTAAAGATAAGAAAGGAAAGTTTTGATCTACTCACTTACTGACTCCTGATTATTATTCCTTTCTATATGATCTTTACATAGAGTGTCACAACTCACGGATTCTACCCTGCGAATTCAATTCTGTAGGAAATATGGGTACTTGATAGGTGTCGATGGTGTGTTGATGGTGATGCAGCTCGTGATGGTCTGATTTGCACATGGCATAGGATTCTGGTTGTGTCCTGATGGTCACTTGATGGAGTTGGATGTTATTCTGAGTCCTTAGTTTAGTTGATTTAGTTACTGATGCCTGGTTTTATTGGAACTATGTATATAGGATTATTAGTCTTTATGTTGGAAAAAGAATATTTTGGCTTATATTGACCCTGTAATCTGATATGGGTCAAGTGATTGGTCAAAGTGAACTCACTGATGTATGATGGTAGCGTCCCCGAAGTCAAGATTTTGTCAGCTGGCAAGGTCTTATTTTAGGGGCGTTACATGAAGAGCCATGATTATCATATATTTATGAAAACTTTGCTTATGGTAGCATTTTCTAGCTTACCAAACAAAAATTGGAAGCTTACTGCTGAACTAAGTCTTTTTTTTAAAGAATTATTCAACAACTCTAACGGTGGATGATATGAAATAGTTGGAACAAAATATTCCCGTTATATTATGTAAATTAGAAAGAATTTTCCCACTAGAGTTTTTTTATTCGATAGAACATTTGCCAATTCATTTGCCCTACGAAGCTCAAGTAGGTGGACCAGTTCAGTATCGATGGATGTATCCATTTGAAAGATATCTTAATAAATTGAAGAAAATAGTTAAAAATAAAGCTCAGGTTGAAGGTTCAATATGTGAAGCCTATTTGACTCAAGAGATATCACATTTTTGTTCATATTACTTTGAGTCTCATGTTCAATGTGCAAGAACAAGAGTTAGGCGCAATGACGAAGTTGTGGAAGATGTTTCATTTAATCATACGTTGTCAATTTTTAAACGACATGGTCGAGCTTATGGCAAACCGAAAGTATGGTCATTAAATTATGCAGAATTAAAATCCGCAACAACTCATGTTTTGTTAAATTACGAAGAAGTACAATGCTACATCAAGTGAGTCAATATTATTGTTCATATTACTTTGAGTAGCATATATATTTTATTATGAGTTAGATTTGCTAAAAATCTATTTAAAAAAATATAGTGCATTTGTTCAATTTTACAATATTCCTAAAGATGAAGTACAAGAAAGAATTGATGCCGAGTTTGCACAATGGTTTAAAAATTATGTAAGTATCGACACAATGACTTGTGTGTTATATCAAGCATTTGTATGTTATATCTAATTCATTCAATGACTTGATTATTTTTCTATTAATGCACAATTCGTTGGCAAATAGTGTCTTACATGATTTAGCATGGGGACCTAGTCGAACTGTGAAAACTTGGTCTGTCTATTTTGTCAAATGATATAAGTTTCATACAGAACGTTGGTCTCGTTTGAAGAAAACAATCAATAGTAGTGTATATGTTAAAGGCTCTATTGATGGGGAAACTGAAAATGACTATTATGACATTTTAAATGATGTTATCGAATTACAGTATCCTGGAGGGGTGACAAATAAAGTTACTCTTTTTCAATGTAAATGTTTTGATCTATCATGGACGTTGAACTTATTGAACATTTACAAGGTGAAGATGAATTGCGAGATGATGTTAATATTGAAGGTGTTGCTATCGACGAGGAAGAATATGAGACTGAAGATGAATATGAGACTTCATCCTCTTTTATTAATTAATATGATTCTAATGATGTTGAATAATGTTGTTCATTTTGTTAATTTGTCAATTATGTTCTTATGTAAGATTTTATCATGATTGTAATATTAAGTTTCATGTGTAGGATCTGGATGGCGCCAAGAGGGGGGGGG